>JXSR01S003200.1:34204-45717 GCA_000969725.1 Ophiothrix spiculata
AATCTGCTAATAAAGTCATTTTCATGATTTCAACTCTAGGGAAAAGTATTTTTCATTGTCCAAACGATAATTATAAATAAATGAAAATCTAAATATTTCGATATATACAGGGACTGAATTTGACAATGAAACTTTGCATGCTTCCATTATAACCGCTAACACTTCAAATAATGTTAAAATACTGAAGTGTCAGCATAAAAAATGTTTAGGGATGATACTAAACTTGTCCAATAGGGCCTACCAATTTAAAATGGTTCACAATTACCAGTACCTTATTAATTAATGACAGTTTTTCAGGAATTCCCACAAATTCTTATAAGGATTCTTATGCTTGAATGTGCCCATTAACTATTGGAAGATAGCCAAGAACAATTTCAGAATTAGGGCCAGTTGCAAAGATCTTATGAGCTACCAATTATTTGGTGCATCAAGTCTTTGTTATCTTATAATAATATGATATATAGGCCCTAATTCCAATGTATTTCTGATTAATAACAGAGGCTTGGAGATGAAAAATCAATACATTGCACTTGTACTTATGTCAAATGTTGGGTGGTTTACAACACCAAGCATCCGTTATTGATTAGAACATGCATTGGAATCAATGTACCGGTAATAACGAAGTCTTGTTACACAAAATATTTGATAGCTCAAAAAGAAGTATAGGCAGACCCTTATAGCTGTTATTCATGACTGGCTTTAATTTATAAAAAGAATAAAATTGAAACAAAAATGATATTAGTTGTATTGTTTGTATCTACAAAAAGCTCCATGACAAGCGCAACTAGCTCTTTGTGCTCTGATTTATCTGAAATAACCTACCTCTGTTACATTATCACCTACGACTCTTCTTTTAGTGTTGTGTAAAAAGCCATTTGGACAGCCCACTTGAAGAACTTGTATAGTTATGTTGTTATTCCACACTCAGTAAACAAATGCACCTGGAAATGCATAAGAAATTTCCCAAATATGAATACACATCATGGATTATGTCAAAATAATATTATGATAATACATTCTTAGATTATTAGGATATTTTCAAATCTAAGGTATAATATTCGTGGGGGGAGGGAGGGGCAACTTTGGTTTTGGTAAGGTGTATGGCCCCATTTCTGAACCTGGGTGTAGGGAAGAGAGGATTTACTCTGCAAAGAGAGGCTGGAGAATTGAAGTGACCCTGAATTTGTCTTTTGAGAGCTATTTTTGAGGTAAAAAATTTGAGCTCCTGAACCAAAATTTTTTCAAAATGTTGCTTGAGATGGGGGTCTTGAGAACTAAACTCTCATAAAAAGGCTTGTGGACTGAAGAATGTAGGCCCTACATAAGATGGGGAGGGATGGGTCTAGTGAGCAGATGACAGGGTGTGAAAAGGGGTCTTGAGTCCAGCACATACCCATATCCCCTTTCTATGTTAGTGCCTCCCAGGATAATATTATGATAATTAATAAATCTTAGTTTTGACTGACTTACTATCAATGTAATCCAATCATGGAAACAGTTGGATTTTGTAAGTAGCTTTTTTAAGTTAACGAGGTGTAACAAAACCAATCATTTCTGTAGCATAGAAGCATAATTTATGGACATTCCAACGTGACTATTTAGTATTTTATTATCATTTTTACTCAGATAAGAGAGTATAAAATTGGCAAGAGTGTCAATCATGTTTTGCAAAAGGAGTGGGGCGATTTTATTAAAAAAAACAGTGTAGGCCTATAGTGTTGCATCATTACATTTGCGATAAGGCAGGGGGTCTCAATGAGAAGGCATGTCTCTGAGCTGCTTCGCAAAATTGACATAAATGGCAATTTTTGCCCCAGGGGGCATTCACATGTATGAATGCCACCAAGCACATCTGAAGTAGGGTCTTTCAGTGACAAATTGGGTCAAAAAGGGGGTCTTTCAGTGACAAAGTTAAACAAAAAGTGTGCGGTCTTTCATTGGGCATAAATTAATAAAAAATAGGGTCTTTCTGGGTCAAAATGGCCAATCATTCACACAAATTTAGTGAAATTTTCAAAAAAATTACAAACATTTGTTATAGTGACAAGCAATTCTAAAAAATAGGGAAAGTTGTATAACATAGGGGTCTTTCAGTGAGAGCGAGCAAAAAAAAAAGGTGTGGGGTCTTTTTGGTGACACATAGCGTGTAACTCAAAGTTGAGTCCATATTTTCATCAACACCACACAAGATGATGCATATCAATAACTATACACCTATAGTTGTGTCTACACCTTTGTATTTACTACCGGTACTAACTTAATACCGCTATTTGTAATCCGATTAATTATTTCCGTTACTCCCGGTCCACGTCCTCACACGGCTGAAAATTATATTACGTCCGATACTTCGCAGTTGTTTACACCCGACTGCTACATCATCGGAGCCTAAACCCCTTATTTATGGGGGTAGGGTTTTATTCTACGCAACCAAAGCATGGGGAGAAACATCATGTATAAGATTCAACGTAATGGTAGTATGATAACGAGTATAATCAGTCACAAAAATTTAAGGTCTTTGAAGTGGTCGAGTTGATGGATAATAATCTGAAATAGGCTGAGATCTCAAGAAATAGGAATGTTGGTATTGGCTGGTCTGATATTTGGCACTGGTATAAGGAATGAGTGAACAAAAATCTGTACAGATTAGAAAGCTAGGTGAAGAGATGTATGCAGTAATATTATAGGCCTTATGGGATACTGACTGAAAGAATGACGGTGAAGTATCCAATATTTACATCCGATAGCTGTTTACGTTTACACACATCGGGTGTAACTTTAATGCCGGACGTAAATGCAGTTACTCCTGCCCTTTAGCAGGAGTAAATCATCGGATGTAAGTACGATTTACCTCCGATAAACTTACGTCCGATCACAGTTCTCACTACAACTTACGTCCGGTCTTACTTCTGGTGTATTTTAATACCGGTTCCAAACAGACTTACATCCGATGGTGTGGATGTGCCTATAGTCACCTTACTTTCACCTCATATATGGTAGGAGTGTATATGGATGCATAGATTTGGTAAGAATGAAAAAATGTGACCAATCATTAACACCACTTTAGTCCATGCTAATATTTGGTAATAATTAAACACATCTTATATAGTAATATTATGCAATTAATTAGGATAAAAAAGTGTTAATTTTTTACACATGGGTGTGAAAATGGGCAATATTAATAAGAAACTGTTCAGAATACGTAACCATCTTTTGAGTGTCTTTATGTCGCAATCAAAAAGTGTTAATTATCAGCATATAAATTGACAACACGGTCAAAATGTATTTGTCATTTTAATACAAGTACAGTAGCAGCATCAACAAAGTATTTTACTGGAATACTTAAGTAGTATCAAGAGGAAAAGTGTGACAATATAAATTAAAACAATTAGCCTGTTTCTAATCAGTAGTATAAGATAACCTAATTACAATTACTGCAAGAATACCATGCTGTACTTCAACCGCCCCTTTCTACACATACATAGGAGAATCTGATTATTTTGGCTCAATATTACATGCATCGTATTTACCTACAACTTAAGTATAACCATATACTGGTACTATAATATTTCTGATTTTTTGAAGTCCTGATATCCGAAATTTAAAAGTAAAATTTAATTTAATTTTCTTCAAATAAACCTGCTATGTGGTGTACTAATAGGCTATAGGCCATGATTCCATTCAATACTTTTGTTAAATGTGAATATATTTTAAGTGGAAGAGACCATGAGTTCATCATGGATCTAATGGCATGCGTCCATTACGGACCAACCGAGGTAAACAAACAAGTATCATGTAGACGATAGTTCTCTGGGATCCCAATTTCTTCAAAAAAAGAAGAGAAAATACAGACATAATCACATTATATACACTTGACTGCTAAGCTTTCCCCCAATGTCTAATTTCAATTTGAAATAAAGACGTTCTCATGACACCTTATAACCATGCCTGGTGGTTTTCAGATGAAAACAAAGCCTAATTTTCAATGGTTACACCAGGCTCCAGGTCCACCGAGGGTTCCAGGTTGAACCCATCTCATGACCAGCTTCACCTGACATGACACAACCAGCAGAGGTGAAGCCCCTCACACAAGGTCCTAATTTATCCTTTCATACAACATATGGTTTCTTCTATGTAAACTTAGCTTGCAACATGCAGGGTTAATACCATACCAAATGTACCATGTAGTTTTTGCAGAACTAGAGATGTCATTTCGATACATTCTACTATAAATAGACCAACATATGTATGTGATAAATGACTACATGCATTTGGTAGCAATGACTTTGTTATGGTCTGGTTTGAATAGGTCTGTCAACTTCTTTGCTTTGGAACTTTTTTAATTTTTGACATGAACAGGCTGAAAAAATTTTCTCAAAAAGATGTTAATGATGAGTAAATGTGATACTGGACATATTGGGAGGAAGAAAATAGGATTAATCAAATTTATGCATTAAAGAATTAGCCTTTCGATTCCACATCAAATAAAAACTTTGGTACCAAAATCTCAGAATGTTTGAAAAAATGCTGACCCAATCGGACAGGGCTCCTATAAAATAGAATTATATAATTAAAGGAGCCCTGTCCGATTGGGTCAGCATTTTTTCGAACTCTTTGAGATTTTGGTACCAAAATATTCGTCATATTTTTCTTAATACCCGTGTGAAATTTTATGGCTGAAACGTGTCGTGTTTCGAAGATGTAAGTGAAAATGTGTTAAATAATGGTAACCATAAAATTACTCACATAGTAAAGTATAGGCAAGTGGAAAATACAAAATTGCTCATTAAATAAAAAGGTTGTTCCAATTTAACTGAAATTTGAAATTGAAACATCTTAAAGTGGTGATATTTCATATGTCAGTGAAAACTTAAATTTAAAAAAACGGCCTATGTACCTTTAAATGCTGGAGGACTTGCAAATTTTGAAAGCAACATATAACTGCATAGTTAGACATTATATGCAGGAAAAGAATCATTGTTTGCTATGGTACAACAGATCTGGTAGGCAGAGGTCCCTGGTGTGAATACTCAGTCACATTTTTACCCCTTTCATTTTTGACAAGATCATAGCTACTACCTATACTTATCTTTTTCATGATTTTACGTTCTAAAATTAGCATTGTCATTATCTTTCAGTTTTTATAAGATAAATATTCTGAGTCCCTAAATCCCAGTGTTTTGTGATGCCGAAAGTTCAAGACTCAATTGATCCCAATTGAAAAAAGATATTCAGCCTCCTGTTTTATTTAACTATTGTGGTATAATCTAATTGTTCTGGCTTACAAAGTGACCTAATTCCTCTTCTTGTTTATTTTGTATCAATGTCACTTTCATGATATAATCTTCTTTCATCTTGCCGACACATAGCAACATTTAAATAGCCTGTGCCAAAAATTACATCTTTATTAATATCTCGTTGTTATTATAACTTTGGGGATTTTGAAAAAAAATATTAGCATCTATAAAATGGGTAATTATGCTCATTTTCCAGGGCAAGAGAACAAGGAATTTTTTTTCAAAATATTCTTAAACATCATATGTCAGATAGTTAGTTTAAGAAAACTCAGCTGGCAGCTGACTGGTAGTTGGCATAAATTTGTTCAGAACAATAGCAACCAGCCACCGGCGGGTACGGGCACTCAACCACTGGGTATGTTTTGAAGGGCTCCCTTAGTTTTTCTGCAATGATGATTAATTTTGATTGACATTTTTTACAAATATATGACATCACACATTCCAACACTGCCATTACTGTGCCATCCACTTGACGTACCCCCAAATGCAGCGTGCACAGTTAACACATATTCCAAATCAGTGGTGGTGCTGAATTTTCAAAGAGGGGGGGGGGGCAAACAGGGGGCAAAGGAAACATCTTGGGGGAAAAAATTATAGAATTTTCTCATGGCAAATCTGCTAATTCCAGCTTAAAATTGATTAAAAAATCTTAAAATTGACCATAAAATTGATAATTTTGACTAAAAATTGTAACAAAATCTTTAATTCGCACATTTTGACATATAAATGATCAAAAACAAGGTAAAATTGAGTGTGGAGTTTGTGTCAGTGACTGAAATGGGGCAGGAGGTGGGGGCTAAGGCTTGCTTGTGACTGGGGGATGGCATGCCCTTGTTTCAAATCAAATACTGTCTTGCATGCAATAAATCTTTATTTACATCATGATCAATATGAATTTGATTCAGAATTTGTGCTAAAAACAGTGCACCAGTTGGGTAAAAATGGCTGAATTGAGGTGTAGGAATGTGTAAAATCAGATTTGTCTACGACTGAGTTACATAAACAAGTTTTTCTCATTTTAAATTTCATACAAAAAGGTCATTACATTTTTCAGTTGTTGTCTTGCACTTTCAATATTGTGTATCGTCATTAAAAGTACAATCAACGATCCCTGGTCCTTGATCCTGATCCACTTTTGGCCTCGATCCTGACATGATTAACACATTATCCTTTTCTTTCTACTCCAAAGAGTCTTAAAGAGGATGACTAAAACATTAATGCATGCCAAAAATAAATTCACTTGATTCTTTATCTTTTTCTTTCTATTTCAAAGAGTGTTAAAGATGATCAATAAAAAAAATTCACTTGATTTTCTGATCTTTCCCTGTCATTTTCAACTTTTAAAACCAGACACAGACTAGTACAGGGTAACTTAACCCTCGTCTACCTAGGCTATTTTTTGTAACATGTCTACCCAAAGGAGGGGGGGGGGGAGTTGTTGCAAACCCCCCTACATTTTTTGAAACGGAACCTCTAAGCCAGAAACCAAAGATAAAATAAAGAAAAGGAAGAAGGAATTGGGAAGAAGGAAAAGGGAGAGCATAAATTGGCAAAAAGTATGTAATTGTCGCTAGAAAGCCTTTTGTTATATAAGTGGAAATAGCCGGGTACAAAAAATAAAGAAAATAAAACATGTGAAAGAGAGGTTTTACAATCGTTACTCTTCATAAAATCAACAAACAGAATCCAATCTTTTGAAGTCTACTTCAAAAGGTGCCATTTTGAAGACTTTTGAGAGCACCTTTTCTTATTATGAATGAAAAATGGTATTTTCTAGCTAATACCTGTATAGAAAACTGCATCCTTTTGCCATAATCTTATTATAGAAAGTACAAAGTTTCAAATTGCACTCAATTAGAAACCAATAACAGGCCATAAAGGGCCTATTACATTTTTAAGGATTGAGGCTATTTCTTCTAAGAAACTTTAATAGACATTCATTATTCTGGTAAAAATGCAATTAATGAAAAGTATGTTGCCTGTAATAGAACATTATTATCACGTTCAAGATTTCTACAAAAATGCACATGATTTAAGCAGATGTGACAACAGTGTGAATAATGTTGCAGCCACGCCAGGTGCTAATTAAAAACTTGTAACCAATCTGAAATTAATCAAAACAGAAAGTGCTTAAGAAGTTCAAGAACCAGATAATTTGGTTTAGCTTTGGAACCAGTGTGGTTGGATTTTGGGTAATTCTTTCAATTTCATCAGGTTTTAGGGAAATTTTGTGTAATTTAATAAGAACTATTTAGCATCCTTGCACCTAAAGTTCAAGATAACACCAAAAAGTGTCTTTAGAAACACCTTTTGTAAAAAATGTTTCACAGAATTGGTCCAATTAGATAAACTGTATGACCTTACATAGGAAATGATTGGGTTAAGGTAAAATACATTTTCTTACATTTTAAAATATTGGGATTCTGGAGGCAAACAAATTATATTTGGAATCCACAGAAAAATCCTTTTGGCCCGTGTCAGTCCATAGATTAAGGTTAAGACTTGGTAGTAGTATTATAGTATTTAGTAAATCAGGCTTGGAAAAACTGGGTAACTCGGCCACCTGGTGGCTGGGAAATTCAGGAAGCTCGCGGGAAATTTGCAAGCTTTTCAGCCGTTTAATGCGGGAAATTTGAAAATCTCAGTTCTTGGTTACCGGGAAGTTGACATTTTTTCCAGGCCTGCATAGACTGATTAGGAGTATTTAAGTATTTGTACAGAAAGGCACAATTTTTGCTGACATCCCTATATAGACCATTCCTACAATTGGCTTATTTCTGTAGTTGGTTGAGATTGGAACTTAAAACAGGGACAAGAATTGCATGATGTGATGCATTACTACCTTATTGTTCCTATTAATTGCCAACTGGGTGTTGCATTTTACGAAAGGGGGAATTTATTAGGGACCAATTGTTAACTCACATTACAGCATAAGTGCACAAATTTGTTATGTTAGCTTAAAAAATATGGCAATATTGTTTGCAAAAACCCCGAAGTAGTGAAAAATTTTGCTTTATTTCCGGGATCATGACCTTGTTTATTAACTTCCAGGATCTGTTTATCATAACTCACAAGAATGGTAAGCCTAATAACGCAAGAAAATGCTATGAAATTGATTATTTTTGGGAAAAAATGGGGGTGGGCATTTCATAAAGCATGGAAGATTAATAAGAACAATACAGTATTCTATAACTGTATGAAAGCAGGTTGCAGATGATGAAAATGTATCACATGAAACAATACTTAACCTCATTCCAAGTTCAAATTTCCTCCAATATCAGAAATATGCCAATTGTAGGAATGGTCTATATCAGTGGTTCTTAACTAATTCATACAATGCGCCACATAACTGAGATAATTGTAGGGTAAAGCGTCAAATGCATCTTTTTCTCAGTGTATTTGTGACCTGTGATATCGAAAGGTACCTTAATTTCGGTATAGTAAATTACAAGATACGGGCCATTGAAGCTGAGCATAGTTAAATCACTTCCAAGGTCGAATTTCTAATTTCATCAGAAACGTTACCTTTGAAGTGTATTAATATTAATCAGGTTCCAACATCCAAACATAAGACAATTGTTTTAAAAACCCGAGACAAAAATCCTTTCTTCATTCAAGTTTTACCTGTACAGAAACTTTAAACTCGATTTTCTCCGAACTATATAATTATAGTTTTCTGAAACAGCTGGATGCCTTCTACCAATTTGGATGTTACTTTGCAATCAAACATCCAATAACCAAAAGCAATGTGTCATTTTAAAGCTTAAAATATAATCTTTCAGATGAGACCAAAAAATCAATTTTCATTTTGGGACCCTTAAGGATACAGTCCCTAAATGGGTGCCATTTTTGACAACGGCATCTTTACGGCAACTTTTTACCTACTTACACATATCAGAATAATACAATTTTGGCTTACATATGTAATAGAGTCTCTAGTTTATACATGAGACTTTAGTAGTGATTTCACGTCCATTATCAAGGTCAAAATTACGTCAATAAACTACTTCGAAAATATACACCTTTTTCGCCGAAACCTTAAAATTTTATGATGTTCGAACGATTCGCTTGTTTTCAAATTTTGACAGATTATAGGCTTGATACTTTTTATTGAATTACAAATAATATTTTATAAATGTGTTGTGTTGATTTGAATGATAATGTAACAAACCCGCGTTGTTTTGCCCGAAAAACCGGGCATGAATTATGACTCTGAGTTTGCCCTGTTTAAGCTATGAATAGCCTGATTTTAGTATCTACATTATCTACATTTTGTCTGATGTACGCATTCGCATAATTTACTTACAAATTGAGCATTCCAATGAGGCAAAAATTGCAATTTTTATGTAAACAAAAGAAAAATACGGCATTCTAATGTTTATGTTTTAGATTTTAGTTCACCATCTCAACGCTGCCTTGATAGCTCAGCGGTAGATCTCTCGCTTCGTGATGCATGACTAACCCCCGCAATAATCCATGGTTCGAGTCCCTGCAAAGGCATTGGAAACTATTGATCTTTTCATGATTGAAAAATAGTTAGGATTCACATTTTCCAGAGCATGTGGATTCCTCGTACCCTTAAGGTACCTTTCGATATGACGGGTCACATTTCTAACACTAGCAACTCAAAGCACCAATCAATAGCTGTCAAAGCGCCTACGTCGTTAGTTGAGAATCACTAGTCTATAGGGTAAGCAGATTAAATACAGTAAACATTTCTACAAAAATTGATATTAAAACATTACTGTTATAAGATACAGGGGTGGATATTAGCATTTGCCAGACAGCCAATGGTGGGTAAAAATTTTTTTATAATGTTGTAACCATTTTGAGAAAATAAACAACATCTAATTAATGATATCCTCTAATTTAGTTTGAGTAGAGGCATGCTGGTTGGGAATTTGAAATGTCACCCTTAAAATACCAATTTTCAAGAAGAGGAAACCTATACCAAATATCTCAAAAAAATTTGAGTTAAATTTAATCAAGTATAAAAACTTTTTGCAAAAACACAAATTTTCAGAGTGTTTGGTAAAAAGACGCCAAAATGTGCGTCATTTGAAGCAAATTTAGAATATTTTAAGGTAAATGATGTTTTGTTTTTTAAATTGTTAAAATTCGGGCAGGTAAATTTCTTTTCGGGTGGGTAACTTTGGAAAATTGTCTGTCTGACTGGCTAGTACAAAAAACTATCAGTGTCCAACCCTGAATTGATTTATTTTCCTTTACCATTATTCCAAATATGTAATTAATTGTTTTAGAAATCTAAAAGAATAAAATATCGATACATATATGACATTAATCGCTCCATCCACATCAAGTGTATATTGCAATGTGTTTGCATTGGACATTTACAGTAAACTAATGTGCCAAAGATTTCCAATCCTGACAGACAACAGGAGGAAAAGAATAAAATTCAAAATGTCTGTGTTTTGAAAAGTAACACGCATATTGGATATATATTTCTGTTCTTGATTTCTTTGTTTAATTGGCTTTAGACATTCAATGCCAAGTTTTAAGTTCCCAAGTGTATATAATTGTAAGAAAGTCAATAAACTTTGTGCTAAAGGGGGGGGGGGAGTGGAGGATCAAATCTCAAAATCATCAAATTGAGTATTGAATATTTGCTAGAAAAGAAAGAGCTAATGGCAAAAGAGGTTATTCGCCAGTGAGCATAGCCAATAATATTTCCGAGCTTAAAAAAAGTTCTTTCGGTTGCCATAAGTAAAAGACCACTTTCGCATGTCTCATTATGCATGCTGAAGGTACAAAAATACGGATACTTCTGAGTGATCTACCATATCACAAAATTGTGGACAGATGACATTGTAAGCACAATGACTCAGTAATATTGTTGATCATGCAGAAGTATCTGTATTTACAGTACTTTCATTCAGCAAGCATTATGAGACATGCGAAAGTGGTCCATTTTACTTGTTCTTTTTAAAACGTGATAAAAAGAGTTTTCATGCATTTTTTGTACTTTTTACCCCTCCTTGTTTCCTTTTCCCTAATCCTATTTTCTCTCTCTTTCTTTACCCTTTTCTTCCTCTTCTTTTCTTTCCCATTTCTCCTTCTTTATTCTTTTCCTTCCTTTCATCCCACCGTGGGTAAACTCAATTTCGGGTATGCCAAATTTGACAACTGCATCCCCAGAATGCATCATAATCAGTAGCTGCTCCCTAGGTTTTGTTGTGTGCATATGAGGGGGGGGGGGGG
>JXSR01S003200.1:45887-67045 GCA_000969725.1 Ophiothrix spiculata
AAGCTATACATGGCTTAATCAAAGATGGTGGTCATTATTTAGAGGAAACATGCATTTTATACTACTAAATGTGACTTTATACTGCTAAATTTTACATTGTCCGCCAAAAATATTGAGTTTTCCTATTTTAAGGGTTTGAAGAAAAAAACAACAACACCCGACCAAAACTTTGGTCATTTTAGGGTCGGTCACAGAGGGTAAACAAACATATTTTTTAGGTCTAACTGACACTGATAGTTGTGACAATGTAGGTATATATATATATATTCGTCTGTCATTAAAATTAAAATGCTTTCCTAGAAGACATTCAAAATTGATTTGAATCACATAGTCCAGGAAATATTATACATGTGTCACTTTTAAAGGAAATATCATCTAGTGAATTTGACACATTGAGAAAAACCAAAGTCATCTGGCTTCCTATCCAAAAAATCTTAGGACTGAGTATACTGATGCAAGCCAATCTTCCTGTCAACAATATTTTTCTGTATTTAATTTAAATGGACTAGCCTAGATTCCACTTAGAATTAAAAACTTATGGAAATGCTCTAAATAAAGCTTAAAAGTGTAGTATTATCCAAAAAAGTACAACAATTTACAAAGAAATGGCTCAAATTAAGTGATAACTAATTTGCACTATATCATTCTTTGATGGTGGTGTGACTATCTTATGTTTTCTGAATCCTAAATTTGTACCTCAGATCTGGATTTACCAGATAAAAATCAAACAAAGCTCTTAGAGATAATTTCTAATACTAAAAGAGAAACAATTTCATCAAAAATAATTTGTTTACCCATCACATGTGTAGGAACAAAACCTTTTTATATCTTGAAACTAGAAACACGTTTTCACAATTTTTTTTTTCCGCCGGCGACAACAAATAAAGCAGGTAAAGAATTGCAATTTATTTAATGTAGGTTATATTACTATAAACATGTTCTACCGATTCATGTAAAAAATATAAGTAGGTAAAAAATTAGTGGGAAGAATCTAGGCCAGTCCCTTTAAGCCTGTTAAGCTGGTCTGCATTTCAGAGTTTTGGTACATCCATTGCTTACAGTCAGTCACCTAGTTGTTCTTGGTTAGCTATAAATTTAAATCACATTCATAATGCATATTATTTTCCAGGGTTCTTCTTTTAAAAGAAAATTAACCTTAATTGTCGGCCCACTCTTGAGGACCAACTTCAAGTGAAATTTTGTGCATTTATCACAGTTGATAGTCACTGTGCTAGTCTGTTTTTCCCCGGTTCCCATGTAGCGGGGAATTTGTCATGATAGGATGGGGTGCATTGTGGACTCCCTGCCAGTGGGGAACATGTTATGGCCGTGGCTTGATGTGATCATTTGAGCTAGCAAAGTGCCCCCCTCAGATGTAGGAAATTTTGAAAATAATTACCCAATTTGAGCCATTTCGTGCAACATTTTTTGAGATATCTTTGTATTTTAATGAAGGGGCACGTATGTACCCATTATACAAAATATGAGGTGGACTTTGCAAAAGGCATGCTTTAGACAGGAATGTCTCATCACATTGGGGCGGGGACTACACTTGGTTGGATGTTGACTGCCCTGTCCTGCGGGGAAGCCTTATGGTTTATTCAGTCTGTCAATATACATCGCACGACGACCATCGACGCACGTCTTTTAGGCTGCGATCACATAGAAGTATACGGTATACGGTATTCGCTATACGCTATTCGATGCTAAATGTTAAACAGGCACGGCGAGCTATTCGTTTTTTTCGAATAGTGCCCTCTTATGTGACCCGGTAGCATCAAATCCACGTGTTCGATTGAATCTATACGCGTGCCCAAGTAAAATCGTGCACCGTTTACCTGAATAGTATAGTTCTATGTGATCGCGGCCTTAGACACACTATTCTTTGTGCATGGCGCGTGCAAAGACTGCGCGTCGATCGATGCATATCGACAAGACTCTTAATAAACCATTTTAGTGGCAGAAAATGACAGGGAATTTTTCAGCTTGAAGGGAACAAATTTGACCAGGTTCCGCTAGTGCCCAGGTATCTGGGGGTCGGAGAAATGACAAGCGTATGGATCAGAAATATCATATGGAGTAAGTTTAGAAAATTTAGAAACAAGTCCAAATAACAAAAACCTATTCCAATTATTTCAAAAATAGCAAAAACACTGATTTTATAAAAAGTTTTAAGATTTCAAGAATGAAATGATTTAAAGCAATACTATAAGAAATAATCAAATATGGTTTATAGTAAAAACGGCATACAATTAAGGAATGTGGCTATCTAAAAACAATTTCAAGTGTGTTTTGTCAAAAAATTGATTTGCCACCAAAAAATGGATAAAAACACATGCATGCTTTTCTATGCTAAAACATGTGAAATTTTGGGATTCCAAATTTAATTCAACAAATGATCATAACAGAAAAAGTAAGCATATTTAAACCAAATCATTTGGAAGCTATAAATATCTACCAAAAACAAACTCAATAAGCTAAATAAAAATAAAAGTCATGGGTGACAAGGGGCGCTTAATTGTTAACACTTTATATTATTGCTTTAAATAGAGTCATGTGGACCAATTCTTAACATTTTCTGACCAATTCTGAATCACTTCAAGCTACACCGATCAATTTAACAATATATTATCATCATCCACATTATAATATAAAAACAAAAATGACTCAAACTTTTGATGAAATCTTCAACTTAGCTCTATGAGTAGCAGTTTGAGTAGTTTTGATAATGGTGTGTGGTGATTAAACACAAATTTAAACTATGCCTATTCACAAATAAGATGAGCCAATTTCTTATATAACAGAAAAATGTAATAAATACCCATGGGGGTAAAATGATAGGAAATTATTGCGAGCTAATTTGTACCATATGTTTTATATTACAGCTAATCTCAATCTAATGATTTTCAGCTCAGTGGGTTACTCATCTTCTACCTTACAAGACGATTCTGTCAAATTAGACGTGATATCAAAAGTGACATCTTAATTTTGGGCATAGCCCAAGAATCTAGAAGCAGGTCCCCTGTGAGGAGTCTTGGACATTTTGAATTCTTTTGGGACAATTAAAGTGGTCAGCTCTTATGATTGAGTGGTCAGTTTTATTATTGGTTAGTTAATGCTTTCAATTACAGTCATAACTTGGACTGCCAAAAATTACACAACATCCTACAAAATCACAAGTCAGAATTCATAATTACACAATAATAACTGCACCATCTTTTTTGAGGTCATTGTGTGAATTCTGAGGTGATTGTTTTTGACCGAGGTATTTTTCTGAGGGAGAAAACATCTAAGGTCTAAAACAATCACTGACAAATTCACACAATGACCGAAAAACAGATGGTGCAAAGTTATTATTATCATTGATAACCAACATTTTTTATGACTTTTTATGTATAATTTACTGAAAAGATACTTTAACAAACTTTTTCTTACTTAAAGGTCTACTTATCCCTATAATTTTTTTTTTGATCAGTCCAGGCATGACGATAATCGCGTATGTGATAAACGCCTGTGTATGGGTGCATACGGGCGGTTGATTGGTGTTTATGAAAAAACACATTAAGCGCTAATGACATCACATACGCAGGTCATTATCAGAAGTCATTGTAACCTGATAATGACCTTGCAGTTATTTGCGTAAAAAAGAAATAATCTTAATAGATTGGGTCGCGCTATTACAAAGGTTGATGATCATTGGGCAATTAGCCAACCCTGTGGAATTCCTCGCAGGACAAAATTCACCCTCAGTATAAATCCTCTCAAGTCTCTCTTAACATGCAACAGGTCTCAGTTTGCACCCTATAATAGGTTTACGGCTAGGCCTACCGTACTATGGTAAACCAATATATGGTATATATGGGGAGCTCATGTGATCTAGCGGAACAGAACAGGAGGTGGTCAAAAGCTAGCAAAACATCATGTTCAGCATGTTAAGCCACATCTTTAAATATATTTTATCTGGTATAGACAAATAGCTTGAGAGTAGGAATAGATCAGAAAGAACTGGATTTGTATCAATAATAAGCTCAATCTAGCTGAATCCTACAAAATCATCCAGATGAAATTTAAAGTCAGGAGAAAATTAATATAATCTTGAGTACTTGATCGCTGCTGCCCATGGCTTGATATTATTACTGACCATTTGGTCGGGAGAATCTTTGCATTTTTGATATAGGAATTCTAAGCTTTTAAACTGAAGTAGGGGTTAATATTGCCTATTTGGATTATGATATCTTAATCTAATCCTAACATCCCAGAAATCTACAAAAACTAAACCATCAGAAAATAGTATTATGAGTACATTTAGTTAATAGACAAAAAATATACACATGGGAACTAGAATAGTGCTGCCATCGAGACCATTTTTTCATGTCTACATATCCCATCAAGCCGTAGCGCCATACGGCCCATACCAGACACGCAATGTTTGAGGTACCGAGATACCGAATGTGAAAAGAGTGGAGAAAATTCACTAAATAACGCTACCCCTATCGGTGTTGAGTAAATATTGCCCAGCGCTAGCTTAGTAAATAACTTGAATTCTCATTTTTTGATCATAAGATAGATAAGTAATTTTCAAAATTGATTTGATATCTTGCTAGATATTTCCTTCACTATATGTCCATTCTGACTCTTCTTAATGGTTGTTATAATATGGTTTATGTCGCAACAGATTTAGTTCTGTCGATATGGTGCAATATGATCTACACAAATGTTGACATCAGCTCTGTTGACGACAACACTAATGTGAACCATATCCCTGCTGACGTGTGGAGGGCCAGTCAAGTGGCCAGGCCGAATATTGCTTGAAATTGAAATGGTGTACATGAGGTCTAGGGTTCTAATTCAATATGAATCTACTAAAACAAGCTTTCAATGACATATCATAAATGCTTCTGTTGCCTGATGAATCCAGTAAGAGAAGTAGTTTTGTTTGCCATTGAAAGCTCAAGCATGAGGACATTTTTGAAATTTAACCTCACTAATATTTTGAGTTTCCAGTGTCACACTTACATCATGAACTTGCTCAACTCACACCTGGTCTTACATAAATTTAATCTAATCAAAAAGATAAATTTTATCCCGGAAGTCAACAGGTCAACAGGAAAACTTGAAAGAAATCTATCATGATCTGACTTCATCTGAGCTCCAGACACACCTGTGAAAAGTCACCTTTATTTCACAACATCAACTTAAACATTTAAGATACATGCAGCGCTGGATACATGTGAATGTCAATCATGGTGATGATACAGCCATTCATTATATGATCATCCTTATGTAATAATCTGTGGCGGGATATTTTTGTAACGGTAATAGAGATGATTGACACATTTGTCTACAGAACCGACAGCTCATAAGTAGTTACAGTCATTGGCAGATTGTTACATCTTCATCTTGTCATATTAAATAGAAATATAAATAAATACAAGGTTTTAGAGTGCGCTTTTTATGTGCCTCCCTGATTTGTAATTCCACATGGTTGTAGCACACCGCTGTGGCCAAAGTAAAGATCCATTCTGACAGCTCGCTAGCCCAACAGTTCGCAAGTCCCTAATCTGAACACGTTGTTCGATGGGGAAAACCTTGAAAAGGACTTGTTATATATAGTCTGAAAAAACACCTCACTAGTCCGAACGTTTGCTAGTCCGAATATGAAAATAGGTTCACTAGTCCAAATTTTAGACACAGCTTGCTAGTCCAAGTTCAAAAATAGGCTCCCTAGTCCAAATATTAAAATAAGCTCCCTAGTCCAAATTTTGAAAAAAAAGGTAATAGAAATATGCACATAATTTTTTCTATTCGGACTAGCAACCTTTTTTTTTTAAATTCAAACTAGTGAGCCTTTTTGGTAATTCGGACTAGCGAGCCTTTTTAAAAATTCGGACTGGCAAACCCTTTTTAAAAAATCAGACTAGTGAGCAAACCCTTTCTAAAAACAGACTAGCGAACTGTTTTTAAAATTCGGATTAGCATGACTAAATTACAATATTCAGACTAGCGAGTAGTCATGCTAGCCAGCCATTGTGCTAGCTAGCTTTTGGACTAGCGAGCTGTCCCCTTCAAATCTTAGCATTATTTCAGGGCCTGTCACTCACAACCTCTAGGGTTGATGAACCTTGATCAGTCAGCAGATTTATAGTGCAATATGCCTTCCTTATTTGTAATTCCACTCAGCTTCGGCACACTGTACTGTGTTCACTGACCACTGTGGCTCAAGCAAACCTCTTTCACTCTAAGCATAGATCCTGGAAGTTAGCATCATTTCAGGTCCTTTTGCAACCTCTATAGGCACTGAACTTTCAATGATAAGTCCACATTTAAACCATTGCAGCCAGGCGTAACTTCCAGAGTTTCATACAGCTATCAACAAAATGTTAATTCCTTGTCCAACAGAATTTCAAGGAAACTATTTGCAGAATTAAATACCTTGCAAAACTTAATAATATCATTACAGATATTGTCAATCGCAAAATTAAAACAATCTTAAAATTAAGCACCCATGAAATTAATTACATTTCTTCTACTTCTCAACATTATAGAAATGTAATTAGCTTACAGGAGAAATAATTAACGCAATTCTGGACTCACCACCCACTCAAACTGTTAAGAGATGCGATAGATATTTTGGTCACATGATAATCCGCCTCAGTTTTGTACTCTCTCATGCATGGGATCTGATTCTGAAACAATTCCTTGCCCATTATCACATGGACAATCCATTCGTCTGAAGAAGACCTGGCGATCTGGCTGCAAGTTGTAATGGTTAGTCCAGATTTCGATTAATTATTTCTGTTGTATCCCAACTGGATGAATGACAATAGTAACAAACATGTTATTAACTAACCTTTATAAATATCTGCACATATTCCATACAAACAACATTCCATTTCTATGAAGTTGCCATACTTCTTATATTTCAACCATATGTCTCATGATGTTCATTGTCATACCATAAGGAATATATCTGTTGAAATCAAAGTAAAGAAAAAGCACAATGCAGTGGTAAGTTTCTAATCTATTTATTAGGCCTACTATTTATTCACCCAAAGGAACACATGCTAAACTTTCCAAAGATTATTTGATATGCAGTGTAGCATGTTATGAAAAAGTTGTAGGAATCCAGCAAAAAAGTTTGCAAAGTTAATAGTCCCAGAGGGGATTGTTCACAGACACAAGTATGTAGTCTCTTATACTGGGGTTGTCCAAATAATAAATAGGGTGGAGTACTAAGTGAGATAATCATGGCTGGGTAAGAGATGACATGTGTCCACATGTCAGTTCTGTGTCACCACACTGCCACTTTGTTAGCACACGTTGGCACGCGATGGGAGCCTATACACACGTTACTCCATATGTGGATGGGAAACTAAGTGGTTAGAAGGGATATTGGAGGCTGGTCTGTTATTGCACATCTTGTATTGAGTTTATATTACATCAATTTTTAAGAGGTAGTGATTCACAGTGTCCTACCACATCTACACCTGGGATGAGTCGTGCATCATGGAGGCTAATGTGATGAAAGGCAGTGGCAGAAAACTATGACTCACAGGACACAAATTTCAAAGACTCCCCAAATTAAACCCATGTATATTCCTTGACCATTCTTTGCAAAAAGAACTGAAGATTTTGGTAAACTTCTCTTGCAAGAATTGCAGACATTGCAGAACTTGTTGTAACTTAATTGCACTAAAACAACGGTGAAAGTACATAAGGAGTCAGACTTGAAAAATAAACTGGGCAATAAAATAAACCCCAGTGCTTAAAAACTAGCAACAAATGCACCAAATTGGCACATTGACTAGTACTGATTAGCACTTTGCTTTGTCAAAAAACTCAGAAAAAGTCTCTCAAAAAACGAAGAAATACAATAGACATAATACTGTGAAAGAGGTGCATTTTTAATTCTATCATTGGTGAGGCACTTTGTAAAAACTACTTAAGAACCACTGAACTAGACAATGTTTGGATTGTTTTTGTATAATTTATCATTGAAGGGACATGCACGGCCAAGCGGATAAATCGTAGTGATCTCCCCACCACATATATTACAAATTGTAGGGTCTGGCCCAATCGCTTCGAAAGAGAGAGATGGGCACTCCGACCAGTGAAATACAGGCCGTCAACTTTACTTTTTACTTTTTTACTGTTGCAGTCTAGACTCCTGTAAGACATGTTTAGCGCTAAACAAAAAGACATTGAATTAGTCCAAAAATCCACAATTTTCCTAAATGTTCAAGCTGGGAGAGGGTTGTTTCAACTTGGCACAGCAAACCATGACCCCTTCCTTCACACATAGCATACACATGTAAAAATGTGACAAATAAACAGTACCAAGGAAGACCAAATTTATAGCACAACAAGAATGATATAGCAACATTCCACACAGGTATTGGTAATAAATTCTGTGATTTCAACAAATGTTGCATATGGAACATTCCATCTATTGAATGTAAGTCAGCAAGCTCTTATATGATCTGGGTAAAGTTCAAGCTTAAAAAAATATTGTGAAATTATCATCCATATTTGATAATGAAAATCAGGAGCAAATTGATATCTCGAGACTCGTCACTAACTTTCTTCTGTCAAAATACAGATTTTTAGTTGATACCGAACTTTGACAAATATCTGTTACAAATGTGGAACTTGTTTGTAAATCTGTTTTTTTTTACAGTGGCCACAATACATATAAAACACTTGTTGGTCAAACCAGTTGATATCCCGAGACTCGTCACCAACTTTCTTCTGTCAAAATACAGATTTTTAGTTGATACTGAACTTTGACAAATATCTGTTACAAATGTGGAACTTGTTTGTAAATCTGTTTTTTTTTACAGTGGCCACAATACTTATAAAACACTTGTTGGTCAAACCAGTTGCAACACTTGGTTACCTAGTATGCACTGTTTCTAGTATGTTTACTATTATTCCATGTGCTAATTAATTACTCAGAAAAAACGAGTTTTGCTAAACTCTATTTGCTTGTTACTCATGGTGTCTTTTAGCAAATGACCACATATAACCCTAATGGACTTATGCTGACCCCCTTGACCAAGCCTAAAGAATGACCACACATTATCCTCATGGACTTGTACCGACTCCCTCTTCAATCCTAAAAATGACCACACATAACCCTAATGGACTTATGCTAACCCCTTGTCTAAGCCTAATAAATAAGGACACATTACCCTAATGGCACCCCCCTTGACCAAGTCACACTTATTATTAGGTGTCCCTTAGGTTAGGTGCACTTTACACACTCCAAACTGGATGAATTTTTATAGGGTTCAAAGTATGACCTTATCTGACAAATCATGTCTCTGTCAAGAAAAAAAATAACGACCAAGTTTTTCTTATACTTCTTGAGATCGGCAAATAAAATTGCTCACGTCATGGTCAAGAAAATAAAACGTAACCAAGTTTTTCTTATATTTTTCGAGATCGGAAAATTAAAATTGCTCATTATAAGCTCCTTTGCATATGGGCCTAAATACAAAAAATGTAATTTAAAGATGTTTCATATCATTATGAATGTTATTTAGGTGGAAGGTAGAAATACTCATGACACCGTATACAAAGAGTGTATTATTCCTGAATATCTGATAGAGGACGTCATTCTTTAACAGTATTGCAAATGAGACACTATGGTAAAAATGCTTCAGAAATGTTGAATTTTATAAAACACCTGATGGACAAGGGTTGAAAGTTCTGGGTCAATCTATAGCAACATAATAGAGTTGTAAATAGATAGGCCTACTCAGTTGTAGTGCAGGGCTACCCAATACAGTTGCATATCTAAGATTTGAATTTCACAGGGCTGAGAGGGTGTTTTTAAGCTTTTATACAAAAAAATGTACAAATTAGGCTGATTTTGCCCCTCCGACCCCTTGGATCCGTTACTGTAATAGGCTTCAATGCACTGCATAGGTTCAAAAACACAAATGTTTTATTTAGGCAAAAACATCAATTCGATCATATGCACTATGTAGGCCGGGATGTAGGCCTATCCACAAACACTATTTTATTTATTGTCCAGCTAGTGAGAACATTTTACGCTCATTATTTAGGCATTCATATATCTATTTTCAGACTTCTCCAAAAATTATTCCTTTGTGATGTGTAATAGACATTTCAGTAAAAGCAGGAGTAAAAATTACTACTACAACACTGTTTATATGTATACCAACAATTCATAGTGCAAAAAACAAGATTTCTTGTAACCTTGTCCTTGTAAAGATGTCAAATTGCATAAATAAGAGTTCAAAGTTAATTGTTTTAGGAAGTTATAATTTTCACCAAACTGTGACCAATGGCAATACACTCACAAACATTGTCCCCTCAGGGACCTGTCCCCGTAATAGTACGACCAACAGACCTTAGAATTCTCTATAGGGCATGGTGTGACAAAGCAGATGACGCATATGGGGTATAACTTTGAGGGCGAAAAAATGTAGAATAGAAGCGTGTCAACAGCGGAGAATCTTACTTATTATTCATTTTTTGCATGTCATCAGTATGAGTGGACCAAGCATAGACCTAGTTTTATTGATTCTAAGATCAGAAGGGAGTGTCAGACAGTGACAGCTGTATAAATTGTTGTGACAATCAGCTTTGTTAATCTTGTCCCCCCCCCCACCCGCAAAACCAAGGTGTAAGCTGATGACTGTTTCAAGTTTTTCAACATTCCATTTTCTTTTAGAAGAACTTTTGTTTTGTATCAGAGTGAGAGAGAAGTACTGGTTTTGTATATAGAATAACTTTAGTTTTGATTTGAACCATTCCTCCATTTTTACTTGATATGGTTTGACAAAAATAAAAGGGCCTGTTTGTTTGTCTCCACTCCTTTTGTGGGTTGTTTGCCAGTGGTAGGACCAATTAATGTTTTTATTTCTCCAAAATAATTTCAAGTCAAGCCTAAAATAAGGTTTAACTTGGGTGATTTAAGAATATTTTTGCTTCATATATGTTTTAAAACAGTAGGCCTATTATAGGCCTATCTCAAAAATCTGTTAAAATGACTTTTGTTCTAATATAGTTTGTGAAAATTCTGAAATTT
Source organism: Ophiothrix spiculata (assembly GCA_000969725.1). Taxonomy (NCBI): domain Eukaryota; kingdom Metazoa; phylum Echinodermata; class Ophiuroidea; order Amphilepidida; family Ophiotrichidae; genus Ophiothrix; species Ophiothrix spiculata. Next base: position 56,947 of record JXSR01S003200.1, read on the forward strand.
TCTAGGAATTTTTGACATTTTTAAAGTTATGGTTATCAGTGAAGAAGGTTAAAGATTAATCTATTCAGATAAGAGCCACAAGATATCACAAGAAAAATACCGTGCCTAAAATGGCCTCCCTGCCAAAAAAGTTTTGATTAACTTTCCATAAATAACCATTTTAAGAGATAATTTCCTAAGTCAACTATCAATGTGCTCAATTCGCCCTAGGCACAGACCAACCAAGATTAAAATTAGCGTAAAATTTCGCACACCCCGCTGATCTGTACACACAGCGGACAAATTTCCTATCAAGGAACTTGCTAAAAACTGTACCAGTAATCAGGTAGTGATTATCAACATGATTAAAGATTCTAAAACAAAACAGGGATGCTTTTCTTTACTATTTTTATTTTGAACCTTAATTTGGTAAACTCTCTTTAACCTTTGCTACTATAGTCTCTTTTGGAGTCTTTAAGTGATTTCAAAATGCCAATTTGCCTTCTAGTTTTGCTTTAGTTGCCCAAAGTTGCCTGTGTTGGTAGACTATTTTAGTAATCATTAGGTAATAATTAAGGGTTCTTGGCATGGTCTGGCCTATGTCTAATGTAATTTGGTAAGGAATGCCAAATTTATGCACCTGTGCTGTAACTTGGTAGAATTCAAATAAACTAGGGCACTCTAAAGTATCACATCATCAAAAAAACAAAAAGAGTAGAAGATGGGAAGTTCCACGTATAATGTATATATGCAAGCATTGAAAAGCCAAAGTGGTGGAAAATGCCAGTGCTTAGATGACAGTCCAGGCGCATCGTCAGGATTGCATGCCCCGGGTGCGCAATAATGTTACGATCCTAGCACTAAACAACCATGGCGGGGTCCAGGGCAGGGACGCTCCTTTCCTGTAATAAGGGGGAGGGGGTAGAAGTATTTTTGCTGATTAGCCCAAGTTTTTCGCCGACAACATAAATTAGAAATATGCTAAATACAAAACTTGTGAATGATGTCTAAGCAAGATGTGCCCTTTCAAGGATTAGAAAATTTTGGAATTTCAAAAGAAAAATTCACACAATTTTGTGAATAAACCAGCAGATTTGCACGGAGGATGTGTCCCAGAGGGAGTTAGAAAATTGTCTATGATTTGGTAGATTTTGCTAATTGCTAAGGGTACTTACAATTTTTATTGAAAGACATCAATAAATCTGAATTCGTGGATGACATGTCAGTTTGATTATTTACACGAGAGAAGAGGAAAATTTCTCTGATTTTCGTTAATTTACCTTTTGTTAATAACCCTTTGAACCCTGGCCATTCCACGTGTATCAGTACAGCTGACCCTGGCCAACTCGAAAGTTAAAAAACACAAAATAACTCCTAAACGTACTGTGATTTTGATTTCCTTTGCTTTACTTTTGCATTTAACAGAAGTCTGAATTGTTCCAATAACCAGCATTCACAAAAGAATACTATTTATGACAACCAACATATTCAACATTTACGTTGTATTCTATGGGCAACCCTTATTAAAAAAATTCAGCTCATAACGAGCTCATTATTACGAGCGTGTTACGAGCTTGTTACGAGCATGTTTGCGAGCTTGTTACAGGCTCGTTACAAGCACGTTTATGAGCTCGTTACGAGCACGTTTACGAGCTCGTTATTTGAAACGAAACGCGCTCGTATTTGAAACGAAACACGCTCGTATTTGAAACGAAACACGCTCAAATTTGAAACAAAACGCGTTCGTATTTGAAACGAAATGCGCTTGTATTTGAAACAAAACGCACTATTACGACCTAAAAATAGAGGCTTGTAACAAGCTCGTAAATGTTGCTTGTTACAAGGTCAGAATTGCTTGTTTTTTTCATTAAGGTTTGATTTGATTTGATTTTATTAAAACTCACTGACAATGGTGGCCAACTGGCCAAATATAAGTCAATAATTACAATAGGCATATATAAAAACATTAAAAATACAACAGGAAAAAATTACACTTCAAATATCAAAAGTACAAGAACATATAATGCATAAAAAATAAAGAAGACAATTAAAATTTTGAGGGAAAAAAAATTATACAATATTGAAGCTTACTAAAAAAGATATTGCACATTCGATATAATGAGGTATCTGCAGAGGTAGGTTGATATACAATTTGTCAGGTCATAAGGTCGAGGTGAAAAAAAAATTCAAATTAGTCCTCCACAGTATCTGGAGTGGTTCATTTTCTTTCTACATGGATACAGAGTGAAAAATCACCATGAATAAAAAACTGACATCCACTATTACTACTTTCACTTACCTCAGTCTAATACCTTAGGATTTGAACCATAGACCTTTGGATTACAAGTCTGATGCTCTCCCCACTGAGCTACTGAAGACAACTTGTAATTTCTGGGTTTAAATTAATATTTAACTTACAGGTTGGATGTATTTACTTTGCAATGACTGATTCTATTTTCTTAAGTTCACAATTTACGAGCATTTTCGATCTCATAAGATTTACGAGCTCATAAATTTATGAACATAATTTTGCGTGCAAAATTTCCAAGCAATTCCGAGTTTCTAAAATTTACAAGCTCGTAACTTTATGTATGTATTTTCCAAGCACATAATTTTCAAGCATATCCAAGTTCCCAACATTTACGAGCTTGTAAAGTATTATATTTCCAAGCAACTCCGAGCTTGTACAATTTCCAAACTCATAACACGCTAAATTTCTGAATTTGTAATTTTACAAGCTCATAAATTTATGTACGTATTTTCTGAGCACATAATTTCCAAGCAATTCCAAGTTCCTAAAGTTTAGGAGCTTGTAAAGTATTATATTTCCAAGCAACTAGGAGCTTATAGAATTTCTAAGCTCATAACATGCTAAATTTCTGAATTTGTAATTTTACGAGCTCGTAAATTCATGTACGTATTTTCTGAGCACATAATTTCCTAAAATTTACGAGCATGCAAATCTATGAACATGTTTTTTAGTTGAGCAAGTGCAAGCTTGCATTTGTGTGCTTGAGCTCTCAATTGATTACTATTGCTCAGAATTATAATCTTAAATAGGCTTACGGTCTTGATTTTAATTACGCGCTATAAAGTAAGCAAGCTCGTACGATCTTGGTTTATGTCAAATGAGCAAAGTCATGCATATTACGTTTACATACGAGCTGAAAACGAGCTTGTATTGGCTCGTTGTTATGGTTACATTTTCTTACGGGAAGCCACATATGTTGAAAATTGTTCTAAGGTTCTAAGCTTCATTGATTTCTTTGGATATAAATAAGACCATTAAAATTTGAAACTACCCATGCCTGTTGACAGACACATCAAGTTTCTGACATGTGACCTAAAGCCGGTAAACCGGCTAATCGGGTATACGGTACATGTACATATACCGGCTCATCAGGTTCAAAGGGTTAAGGAAACATAATTCAAGTTTAACGTCTGAACTTTGTAGTGGTTTTGAGAAAATATTGCCATTTTTATGGTACCAAAATTGCCAATTTGAAATCAGAAAGTTGGGGCCGAAAACACAATTGGAACACACACCATTAAACAACATCATAAGCCTGCAAATGAACACACAGTTTGACAAACTATTTCAACGATGTTGGATCTAAATGCTTTATTTGCTAAGTAAGCAAATAAACAATCAAACAATCCATTTTCTCATGGATTTTAAAAAAATAATCATGATGAGACTTTACAAATAATTCTGTAAACTTTAAATAGCTTTGAACTTGAAAACACATCGTTATACCATTTGGGGCAGGTTTTTTTTTTTTATTAAGGCCTAATCAAAACTCACTTTCTCCTCTGACACTTCCATAAACTGCCTCTTTTGCCTGATTATTGCGCAACTTAAACCATTTTTATCACTTTGTAAGTTTCTGCTTTATGCGACAGAAAAAAACAACACTGTTTTACGGACCCGGCCCTAAATTTGCATTTTGGAACAATTTTCTTAGTTTTGCCAAAATCATGTAAAACCAGCTGTTTTTTGCCAAAATTTAACAATTTTGGTCAATTTTTTAAAATTTCTTTGTAAATTTTTTTTTTTCATTTTCCTCAATTTTTTTCAGATTATTGGATTATTTTAGGAAAAAAAAGATTTTAAGAAAAAATTCAACCGACCGTACCTGAAAAGGTCCCTGCCCATAAAACAGAGGGTTTTCATTTTGGTCGCCTTTGTGGTTTTTTTCAGGAATCAGTGAAGTTAAAGGATAATTATTGCAAAACTGAATTTGAAACTACTGTGCAGACTGAGACCAATCCAGGTCACACATGCAGACCAGATTGCAGACAAGCATGTGTGCCACCAGTCTATTGTAGAAAATTATTAAAAATCAAAATAAAATATGTTCAAAGTTGTGCTAAAAATAGTTGTTTTCCTTCAATTTCACAAATAATATGTGTCAAAAATACTTTTCTTTGCAAATAATATGTGTCAAAAATATTTTTCAGGTATGATATGGTATATGCTCTCAAGTGGTTCCAAAGTTCCCTAGACACAATTTTGAAAATATGATTTTGAATTTCACATCATGCATATGACAAAATGCATTTCTCCTCATAGAAGAGAAATATTTACAATGTGGGTGCCAGATGATCCAGTTATTTTTGAAAGCAATAAAATTGAAATTTTCTTTGTGGAGGTAAATCATTTAAATATTTCATATTCAGCATGGAATTCTATAACAAAGTTACAATTTAACCTAGTTGGAGAATTGCCTAAAACTATGTAACTACAAAAGCACAACAAAATATTCACAACTTAAAAACTATAAGTGGTGGAGAAGAATTAAAAGGGTCTTACAAAAATACTAGTTAATGAGTTAAAATTCATTCAGCTTGCTATAGGGCCTACAGAACAAATTGTCAGTTGCATCAGATACTGGACTATATGTCAATTTTGACTTTTTGAGAAAGTATTTATCGGTTTACAGACCAAGACTATGTGCATTTGAAAAAAAAAACGCATCACAAATCGAACTATATAAGCATTCCATAATAACCGAGCTGTATGAAAATACACATGCATCACATACTGATCTATTTTAAACTTTACATATAACTTTATGATTTTGCCAAAAAGTTCTGTATCTGTAACTTTAACATCAAAATAAATAACATGATTCATATTCTATTTTGTTAAATTTTGTATAACTTTATGTAAGAGAAGCAGCTTCTGTTTTAGAAGGCCTATACTTTGATATTTTTATACGCACACCCTCTTAGTCTTAAGGGCTTGTGCACTCTCTTTTCAAAGGTAGTCTAACTTTAATAGTATGTTGTAACTTCAATAACTCAATGTTTTATACATAATTCAACAACATTGGTGACAAAATGTCTTCGGAGCTCAGTTTCATCTGAAAGAATTTCAAATGCGATTTTCTCAATATATGTTTTTTGCTAGATAGATGAGCATGTGATGTGACCTTTGAAATTAACTAGCATGATTGGTAATTATATAAGAGTCAAATCCCCAAATTATGATAGATGAAGTATGTCTAATTAAAAACAAAACATAAACAAAAAGCAACAATAAAGGGCAAAAAATAAAAAAAAATTAACAAAAAGAGAAAGGAAAAAAATAAAAATAATGATTTTTCTTACCTTTAAATCTGCCTTAATAATCCACACATGATTTCCAACAATGTCACAGAATATTCACAAGTATGTTCCATGTGCTACAAGTAATTTTTACTTTGAAGTAACTGTTCTTGACAGGAGAAGTCCAGTAGTAGCCAACTTCTCAACTGATCAATGGACCATGTCTAGTTCCCTGCACTGAAAAAAAACAGCAATATCATTTGACACTACCTGGCATATTTGAGGCTACATGAAGGACACCACCAAATTTAATTTTCCATTAAAAGCACTAGAGGTTGCTGTTTACTTTCCTTAAATGTATTTTGCAAATATATTTATTTATTTGTAGTTGGGCAGTATAAATTTGAGGGTATATTTTCAACAACAAAAAAAGGCAAACAGTATTTAAAAAAAAAACTTCAAAAACAGTGTTACTTGATTAAATGCCCATATCTGAATTTTCAGTGATATGTCAAGCTAGAACAATATATCAAAAACAATTTATCCTATTATTTCTGGCATGAAGATAAACTATAGAAACACTGTTTTTTACTTTTTGTTTCATAACTTAGAATACTTTTTAAGATATGAAGTTTTAAGTAGCTAAATGTTACCAATTTCAGCTTGAGGAAGCAATAGAGAAATATTACAAGCCATAATTTTGCTTTGGAAAATAACATTTACAAAGATCTGAAATGGACATTGTTATCAATGAAGAAATAGAAAGGTATCCTTCCCTGAATTCTTATCATTCTTGTGTTTAGCCACTCAAGCCCAGTATTTCCCCTAAGTTATTTGGTAGACAACTAAAACTGCACTTAAAAATATTAAATAGCATTAGTAATAGCAACTTACTTCATATTGGACGTTCAGTTTAAAACTCAGCAATGCTCCTCTAAGCATGACCTAATTCTCTGCATCTTTGATAGACGTCGGCGTCAGGTACCATCACAATGAACAGAGTTCTTTTCTCACAATGATTCTGTCCATCAGGCTGAATAATTAGAACTGTGACGATTGAATTTTACTGACTTATCAGGTGTGAAGACATGTACCAACAACTTCAGAGGAATCACACTAATATCCATAGCAGCTAATAAGATTTTGTTGACTTAAATTCAAGATCATGTTGAACTCAAAAATAATCAGGCTGGATTTCGCCCCGGAAGAAGCTATATGACGCCTCGGAAGAAGCTGTATGTTGCCCTGGAAGAAGCTGTACGTCACCCCGAAAGAAGCTGTACGTGGATGTACATCCCAAGCTTAAAAATGTGGATGGTTTTGGCTATCCAACATTTACAGCATTAATTTTGGCTACTCAACGGCTGCTAGTTTTGTATTGGTTGTCTTGGATGTAAAGACTTTACCCTCATCTTCCCAAGGCGTCCCCCTAAGGCCAAAAAAAAAATTGTTTGGTTGCCCTCCACCGACCGACCCTATTTTTCAGCCCGACCCAAACTTTTTTTTATTGAATTTTTTTTTTCAGAAAAAATATGCAAAACAAAAAAATGTTATATTTTTCACTTTTTTCGATATTCAACTCTCAAAATATTTAAGATGTCCCAAATTACTATAATAAGTATTTGATTGTTTTGATTTGGATGTCGTGGGGGAAGTTGTGAAGGCTTGAGCGGCCGATCGACCTAGCAGTACGTGGAAGAGTATTAAAAAAAATTTAAAAAAATAAAAAAAAAACGACCGACCGACCCTCTCTGAAAAAAGCTCTGGAGGGCAACCAAACAATTTTTTTTTGGCCTAACGGATGATCGCTGATTGCACCAAAACGCAAAACAAAGCGACCCTGAGCACTTAGGTAAATTGTTTTACATCCTTTGCGGTCATTTTGACCAAAAAATCGAGGCTTCCACCTAAGGTGGGGTTATGGTAGACTGTCAAAGTCCAAGGGTAGGGGTGTGGTTTAAATCACCATTTTTAATAATATCTGCATGGTATGGACTTGAAACTTAAATGACATGTTATAATTGTTGTTTCCTTCATTTATTAGCAAAAACTGAAGAAATTCCGACATTTAGAAGTTTTATAACAATTTTTTTTTAGATAGCAATTTTTGCCAAAAATCGAAATTACGGTCCTGAAATACTTTGTGACGTCATAATGCCTCAACAGATGATCTTGGCATCAATTGAAAGAGGGATCCTACCCTATACTATTAGTAACAAACTTTGGGCATGTAAATTTCAAAATCTGGCAGACATGTTACATAAAAAACGGCTCAGGAAGACCAGGGTTAAGGCCTCCATTTTTTAGAGATATGGAAAGCAGGCAAAAAATTCACAGAAATAGGAAGTGTAACAAGGAAAATCACGTAATGACTATGTAAAAACCTTAAAATCAGTAGTAATTTAGAAAATAAGGAAGTGTCCAAAATCAATCACAAAATAAATAATAAATATCATTATCAAGCATGAAAGTAATGTTTTATCACCGTAACCAACCACCTCGTTGTCTTTCTTAACTTTTCTCATTACCATTTTGACTACAGCTGTACCATTTCTCTTGGACCGACCGGTCTACCTAAGTCTAGTTTATGATAAAGCTAAAATTCAATTTACATTTGCAGTCACACAAGTATTAGGTAATACTGGTGTTTATATGCATGACTTCAAGTTTTTGTCACACAGAAAATCACAGAAATTAGAATATTTGAAAACAGAATTTTTATTTTGTAAAACGGAAAAACGGCAGCTATAGAATAGACGGGGTCAGCTCGCCAGTCCGACGACTCGCTAGTCCGAAAGCTCGCTAGTCCGAAGGCTCACTAGTCCGAAACGTTATTCAATGGGGAAAATATAACCTTGAAAACGGCTCGCTAGTCCGAAAAAACAGCTCGCTAGTCCGAATATGAAAATAGGCTCGTCAGTCCGAATTTTAAAAGCAACTCGCTAGTCCGAATGTTAAAAACGGCTCGCCAGTCCGAATTTAAAAAACAGCTCGCTAGTCCGAATTTCAAAATAGGCTCGCTAGTCCGAATTTCAAAATAGGCTCACTAGTCCGAATTCTGAAATAGGCTCGCTAGTCCGAATTTTGAAAACAGCTCGCTAGTCCGAATTTTGAAAAACTGTAATAGAAATATGCACACATTTTGTAATATTCGGACTAGCGAGCTGTTTCTTAAATTCGGACTAGTGAGCCTATTTCAGGATTCGGACTAGCGAGTCTATTTTGGAATTCGGACTAGCGAGCCTATTTTGAAATTCGGACTAGCAAGCTGTTATTTAAATTCGGACTGGCGAGCCGTTTTTAACATTCGGACTAGCGAGCTTTTTTCATTTTTTCGGACTGGCGAGCCTAAATTAAAATTCGGACTAGCGAGCTGTCGGACTGGCAAGCCGTCGGATTAGCGAGCTTTCGGACTAGCGAGCTGTCCCCGAATAGACAACTAACAGTATGACCATTGATTATGACAACCAAACTCATGAATGTCTTTCAACTCTGAATAGGTTGGGCCTGATATACGTACTTATAAAAGTCTTTTTAAAGGAGCATGGTCTGATTGCTTTATACTGACTGTTCCCAATATAGATTTCGGTAGAAAAATATTGCTCATATTTGTCTCATATTATCCACATGAAATTCCACAGCTGAGAATTATGTTACATTTTATATATGTATGAAAATGTGTCTAATTATGGTAATTATAATTAATGTTACTAATTTTACACAGTATTGGTAGCTCTGATATACAAAATTGACCATAAAATCAAAATGGTCTAACCAATTTAGCTGAAATTTGAAACTTAAACCTTCTCTTGTGATCATCTTTTATATGACACTGAAAATTAAATTTCTAAAAATTGGACCATGCTCTTTTAATGCACACACACACTTTAAACATATGACTCAAATAAATGAATAACAAGCACATATCTAGCTGAATTTACAGTAATATAACTTTATTTCCATCTAATACAGAACTACCACATACCACAACTGAGTCTGGCAGTCAATACTGGGATATAAATATCCCTAAATAATTTCATTTATTTTTGTAATTGGCCTACTGAAATAAAAATTTGTTATAAGATATTTGCTTTAGTCATTTGAGTGTTAAAAACTGCATCTTAAAGCAATACTATAAGATTTTGATCAGAAATGGTTGATAGTAAAAACATCATAAAATGGAGGAATGTGACTATCTAAAAGCGTTTTCAAGTGTATTTTGTGAAAAAAATTATTTTGCCACCAAAAAATGTATAAAAAGCACATGCATCTTTTCCTATACTAATACACGTGGAATTAAATTTGGGATCCCGAATTTAATTCAACAAATAGCCATAACAGAAAACGTAAGCATCTTTGAGCCAAATCGTTTGGAGGGTATTTCATTCATTCAACTTTATTTCAATATCGTCAAATTTAGTACAAATATATACTTAAAACACAAAAAACAACACATGATATTGAGGACATGCTTGAAAGGCCAGGTAGGCCTGAAGTAAACATACCCTGTTCAAACAAAACTAGTTCCACACTCATAAGAAAACAAAAATAAGATAACAAAACCCCGTAA
>JXSR01S003202.1:12870-28395 GCA_000969725.1 Ophiothrix spiculata
AATCAACGGGCTGCAGCAAAACGTATATGTACCATACTGTTCCTATCAATCGCACATGTTCTATTAAACGCCCACCCTTAAAATTTTTTAAGAGAAGTTTTGAAAAACATTCAATTTTGAAGCATATTCTAGTATATCATTATGCTTACCAACAATCGCGAGTAACAGGAAATGGTACCAGAAGTTAATCAATGAGGTCGCAGTCCCGGAAATGATGTAAATTTTTTTAGTACTTCCGGGTTATCGGCGGCCATATAACAGTAAATTGTTGTAAATGTTAAGCTTACATGGCAATTTGGTGCAAATTTTGATGTTGAAAATTGGTCTCTAATAATCGACAACCCTTTATGAAATGTCGCCGCCCAGTGGGCGATTAATAGGAACAATACGGTATGTTCATAAAATGTAATTACAACTGGTTGTAATCAATTTATCAACTTCATACAAAAATATCTTATCTTTTGTGCAAACAAAAAAATGATATCATCAATAAACAGAAATCAGCAGGAACTCCATTTTACCCACAATTCTTGCGATCACATGACAAAAAGTTCTCTAGCACACTTTATACAATTACACAATTCTAACCAAAACATTGATTTCTTAATCATTTATCATTTTTTTCCCACAAGTCAAATTTTTAATAGAAAAATAAATTTTATATATTATAAAAACATTAATTACTATTTTGTTTGGGCTGTAATTTTATCAAGATATCAAATCTATCTAATTAGTGGGACTATGAAAAGGTTGATAACAATGCCTATTCTTATGTAGGGTTGCCAAAATTTCTTTAGATTTGTGATTGATATGGCATCTAATCCATGTTAGGACTTATTCCAAGGCGATTATAGTCCATCCAACATAAGATGGAACATGGTTACCATTGAATATAATGGTAACCATGTTCCATCTTATGTTGGACAGACTATAGAAATTGTCAATGTTCCAAACACCACTATCTACCCAAATTACTCTAATTTACATCACTTAAAAATCATTGAGAGATTTCAGGTTTCAATTATTCAATTAAAATGCAAATTTCTAATTGGATGACAGTATCAATTTGTAATGCCATCTGGGAAAACTGATATAATGTCACTTACTCATATTGTCTGTACAATATGTATGACTTATATTGATATTTATGTCTCTGCCAGATTGAATCACATAAAAGGATATCCAGAACCATTCAAAATGTTTACTGGACAACAAGATTGATTCCTTTAATATGGCCCATAAAATAAATTTTGTGTTGCCCTTTTTTGTAAAATTGGGTCGGTCCGTCAGGATTTTTTTTTTTTCAGTTTGCCTGAAGGAGATTTTGAACTTTATAATCCTTGATAAGAGGCATATGATGACATAGCAAGTTCATATTCAGTTATTTCTTGTGTGCACACCGGAGATTTGTTAATTTAACACATTTATTGTGTGTTTCCGTGCTAGAAATTGCTGTTTCTCTGCTGGAAACGGCAAGTGTAATAGAAAAAACTTGGTAATAATAAATCGACCCAATTTTTGACAAATTTACCGTCGATCGGAAAAGGGCAACAAAACAAAAAAAAATTTGGCCTATCAATCAATGACAATTTTTTCTTGTTCTGAACTAGTAGCCTTGATTTAAAAACAAGAAATTATTGTGCAAACGCTTGCACTCATGGTGAACTTCTCCATTATCAACACATTCCGACCTAATTTTCATTGCAGCAAATCAGGGTTTCTCATCTCACAAAGATGTAGATGAGTTTTACATTCCTTTTACAGCATGGCGAACCATGACGAGATAAAGCCTGCAACTTATCAAGATGTCCTGACACAAGGTTGAAGGCTTAAATCCCAACTTATTGTCCAGCTGAAATACAACCACACATACAAATACAATGCTGCTGTAATCAGGAAAAAACCTAGTGCGTATGTTGGTGCCAATTCAAGAAACCAGAGAAAAACTGTTTGCTTCAGAATTAAGCTACTGATTATTATGAGAATTTGATTTTGGCTTTTTGGATGAAGATAATTAGAAGCATTTTTAGTGCATTTGTGTTTATCACATTCTTATATAAAAGACGACTCAAAACTTCGGTTTCATGATTTTTAAAATCAGAAACAGCCAAAATAGGAGAATGACTGATCAGTATTTGAGACACGAGTACTATACTCGCATACATACGGCAATCCATATCACATTACTTGTTTTAATATAGACTGCCGTATATGGCTGGGTTTGCTTGTGAATACAGGCATAAATGAATACTTAAAACTAATGCAAGTTGCATATTGACATCATCCCGGAAAAAAATTACAATTCTAGGACAGCATTCCTGAGCTTCACATTTAGAACACAATTCTAGTACAGTTATTCTAGTATTACTTTTGTACAAGAATTGTACTAAAACTGTTCTAGAATAATGCTCCAAATGTGCAGCTGATGTAGGAATGTAGTACTAGAATTGTACTCGGTTTTTACCTGGGACAGCACGAGACGAAGCAAATATTGCAGAGGATTACGGCTTTGTTTTCCAGAAGATGGTCATTCAAAGCAATGACAATTACTGCAGAACCAAAAGTACCTGATGGTCTACGCCAACTAAAAAGCTTTAGGGGTGCACCATTAGATTCCCAGGGGGAGCAGGAAGTTTTTCGGAAAAAAAATCCCCCTCCATAGGCAGAAGGTGAAAAAATCCCCCCGAACATGGATTAGGGGGGGGGGGGAATTGTTCCCAGAGAGGGCATGAAAAAAAAATCAACGACAAATCCAAATTCCTGCTCCCCCTTGAAATCTAATGGTCCACCCCTTATGGGAGGAAAAGGCAGATGGTTTACTTAAATACTAGTATATAAATTTAGAACACATATTTCTACAGACTGGCCTTTTATCTATAAAGACATGGAATGGTATATTAAGGCTGGGGTAGACCTTCAACTAGCATGAACTGTTTTTGTACTCTAACTCTCAAACTAATTGCATAAATCATATAAAAGTATACATTTTTAGAAGCGGATTTTTACCTTGAACATGATGATGATATCAGTTTTTGACCAAAAATGTCAATTTTGGCAAAAAGTGCCAAAAACCGTATTTTTTGCCCCAAAATTTCTGGAAAGCCTAACTAAAATTTGCCTTCGTTAAATATTGAACTTTTTTGCTTTTTGGAATTTAGAAACAAATGTCTAGGAACGGTTTTCTCAAATTTTTGATTTTTATCTTATTTTTTGAAAAAATGCCAAAAATAGGCCAAAAATTGCCATTTTGGTGGCAGCGATGGGATTTTTTGACCTATTTTTGTCATTTTTTAGAAAACTAAGTTAAAAATCAAAAATTTGAGAAAACCATTCCTAGATATTTGTTTCTAAATTCCAAAAAGCGAAAAAGTTCAACATTTCATGGCGGCAAATTTTAGTTAGGCTTTCCAGAAATTTTGACATTTTTGGTCAAAAACTGATATCATCATCATGTTCAGGGTAAAAATTCGCTTCTAAAAATGTATACTTTTATATAGTTTATGTAATTAGTTTGAAAGTTAGAGTACAAAAACGGTTTATGCAATTTGAAGGTCTACACCAACCTTAATGCATGAGTTTTATGATTACAAATGCTACAATAATTTCAGCTTGTCTTGCAGAAATTCTACCGATAGTTCTACTACAGTTCTACTACGTGCCTTGTGCGGGGCAACCATAGGCCTGCAACACTATACAGGAATCATCTTATGGAACTTCTCTTATCAACCTCACAACAGCTTTCTTTTCAAAACAAGGGTCTGTACACAATGTTTCCACAAAATCTGCTCACAAGAGAAAGGCAGAAAGTAACAACTGTCCATTGCCTCTTGAACCGCACTGACCTTGTACACTGTTTGGTACACTCATATCATATCATCTTGTACATAAATCCTATTAAAGGTGTCTGCCAAAATTCCTCGGACAAAATTGATTACATGATCACTAAGTGCAGGGTACCGGTCGCATTTCGTAAACAATCGCTCCTGCACTCTGGATGTTTATTTGCATCGTCCAAAGAACTGCAACGCCGCCTTCAATTGACATGCTGGTTGACCAGGGTTCCCAGCATTTTTGAAAATAAAATTCCCTGATTTTTCCCTGATAAAGCCCCAAAATTCCATGATAATTACTTTAACAAAAAGCAACACAAAAATAGGCAACTTTTCAAATCCTACGATCAAGCATACGAACCTGTTTTAAGTACAGACACTTAACACACCGGGGAAAATGAGTCTGACTAACTACTTTTGATATTTGGGTCAATCAACATTTCCTGAATTTTCCCTGATTCGAAGCATTTGTAACTTTGTTATCAAATTCCCTGGTTTTTCCCTACTGGAAAAAAGTAAAATAATTATCCCTGATGGGCTGGGAACCCTGTTGATGATGGTACTATAATCATTACAGTTATAACATACATCAGACACTTTACAAATTTCAGCTATAAAAAGCAATACTTTCAAATACTTTTTGTATCAGAAAATAACATCAGCATTCATTCCTTTCCAGTGCATTGGATTCTATTCGATTTTTCTTATGTAAAACCATTATGCCATACTTCTAAAATATCTCTGTCAAAAAGTCATACTACAAACAATACTCAATCAATAATTAGTACCAAATTTCATTATTCATTTCATCACATATATTATCTATAGATAAATACACAATAAAATATCTTTTTCTTGAGCACCATAATGCTAACATAATTCCAAGGTCTTTCATCAAATTTCAGAATTAATGACATAAAGTCTCTGCCAAAATTCTTTGGACAAAATCAGTGACATGACCACCAATTGCAGGGGACTGATCGCGTTTGTAAACAATTGGCCCTGTACTCTGGATGTTCATTTACATCAACTGAAGAATTGTGACATCGACTTTAATCATCATACTGTAATCCTTTTCAAGTTTTTCTTACACACCCATACATTTTCAAAACAACACTAGCCATTGACAAAACCATGCATTGAAATCAAGTTGGGGGAAACCCCTCCGGAATTGAGACTGTGTCCAAAACTACACAAAATGCATACATTGACACAAAAGCTTTCTACATTTGAGAAATTATTCAAGCCAAAATTGACTGACGTGAAATGACAAACCTTTTTGACAAGGACCCAATGCCTTTATCAAGCTATACTTTGATCAACACTAAATAGGCGGGAATTATGAGGCTTTTCTTCATCCGCAAGTAAACATAATCCCATTTACACTTACGCCGTAGATACTGATGCGTGGGTCACACGTGCAACACGCGCTGCGTCTCATGCAGTTGAGCTGTGTCCAGCTACGCACGCGCTTATCTGTATCAATTCACGATGTGAAGAGGCCCGCCTAATTCCACAAATAGCCATGTATTTGTATGGCACCAGGACTGTAAAATTAATCACGTTCGGTCATCCTTGGAATCAGAACTATAAGGTTAATCACAGCCTGTCATCAATGGCATCAGAACTATAAGGTTAATCACAGCCTGTCATCCATGGCATCAGAACTATAGCAGTTTACATCTCCTTGTTTCCTTGGGCAAGAAACTTTACTCTAATTTCTCTGTGGTTCGGATAGTCACGTTAAGCCGTTAGTCCCCTGTGCGAATGATCCTTCTTGGGACGCTGCATACAGTGTATACCTGGTGGTGAGTCTATAAGGTTAATCACAGCCTATCATCCATGGCATCAGAACTATAAGGTTAATCACAGCCTGTCATCAAAACTATAAATTTATCACAGCCTAGCTGTCATCTTGATATCCTTGTCATGATCCCATTCTGCCCTAAGCTTTCGACAGTTTCAGCCATTAAATTAAAGTTGCAGAAATACAACTATACAATATATAACATAATGAATTACAAATCAATTTCTCATCCTCATAGCCCATCATCAATTGTTTGTTGAGAAATTAAAATCAATTGTGCCATCGCCACTGGACGCTAACTGTGATGATGGCGGATACTGGTAGTGGTTGCCTCTAGGGATCTGATAATGATCAGGGGACGGCTCCCCAACTGGGAGCTCATAGTCTGGGTGTGTAGCACCTACGTGTGAGAAATCATTTGCACCTTGGAATGGGTTTGTAGCGTAGTCGGGGTCGGGTGGGATTGGCGGCACTTGGTAATCTGATATCGGCGGCTGAGCAGGTAGACTGGACTTGTTAGGTGCTGCTGGTAATGGTTGAGCTGTAACATGAAAGCAATACAACAACATCAGTTATTTAATATGCCTTATATTACTATTGCATAAATAGATTTCATACAAGCTGGATATAAAAAAGACACAATACAATAACATTATTTAATATGCCTTATACATGTATTACTATTGCACAAATAAATTTCATACAAGCTGGATATATAAAAGACACCTAAATTCTAAAGATGTCTGTCAATGTCAATAGACCATTTGAAGTGTGTTTCCAAAACTCTTTCAGTCCATTTCTACAAGGTAAAAGGCAATCTCACAAACATCCTGTTAGGAAACAAAAAACAAACAAAACGGCTGTTTTATGGGCCCGACAGACCCTAAATTTGAGTTGTTAAAGATTTTTTTCATGTATAAAATCATGTAAAAAAATTTGGCCAAAATTTCACAAATTTTCTTTTTTAGAAAATTTCTTTCACAAATTTTTTTGCAGATTTTGTGGTTATTTTAGGCCAAAAAAAATCACCCAACCGACAAAGCTACAATAAGTATGAAACCAGCAAAGACAGTAACGATTCCTTTTCTCAGATTCTTTACACTTTCTTCTTCATTTTGGGAACATTTGTGTAAAACGGAATGTCATTTAAAAAGTTATTAACTGAATAAGCATATGTTATTGAAATAAGTAATCAAATTAATCATCATGTGAGTGCAAGAAAGTTACACATCATGCGAAAAAATCACCTAAAATGTCTCTCCCATATGTCAGTGGCTCTTAAAATGATTCTTCAGGTGACTGACCCAAGACTGAACATTATACAGAGTGAAATTCAAAATGACAAATTGCAGTTATTGCAGATGCCACTTTCTTACACTCACATGACGATTTGATAAAACCACAGGCGGCCTTCCCATAATACACAGTAACAGCTCGGTGGGCATGTATGAACTAATGGAATGTTCAGCGAGGTCAAATTACCACTGCTGTGTATTTATATATGGGAAAGATGTGAAATTTCACACTAATTTAAACTGTATTATGGGTGTCAAAACTTTAAGTGACCGGAAATTTGTTTAAATATTGATTAAGCTAATAGTATAACCATTCTCAAGGTGATTTTAATTAAATGGTCGGTCACTTAATAAACAAGTTGTGATAGGTTGAAAACATGCATTTCATTGTGTAATGTCAATGGGAAATTGCTCTCACTGTGGGTTGTTTTGAGCTATTGATTTCAAATTTTGAATGGCATTATGGGAAGTACTTAAAACACCCTCTGTGATAAAACAAATCACTTACTTGTTGGATTGAAGGCTTTATAACTTGGTGGTACAACATAGTCATTCTCATTCATGCCTGA
This sequence comes from Ophiothrix spiculata, assembly GCA_000969725.1. Classification (NCBI taxonomy): domain Eukaryota; kingdom Metazoa; phylum Echinodermata; class Ophiuroidea; order Amphilepidida; family Ophiotrichidae; genus Ophiothrix; species Ophiothrix spiculata. The sequence continues at coordinate 20,372 of JXSR01S003202.1, forward strand.
TGGGGGGTCTGGGATCTCGGAATAAATCTCCTCATCATATTTGCCTTTGCCGACTGTTAACTTATCAGGCATACGACCATCAAATTTGTTGACATCAAAACTGTGAATAGCAGATGACGGAATGTTGGGATTGGTGCAATTCACTTCAGCTTCTGAAAAATAAAAACAAAACATATATGAGTGGAGATTTATATGTAGTGGTAGAAACTGAAACTGAAGATTGATTATACTTCTGCACTACTTAAATGTATGTACCACAGGAGTACTTTCGGATGTTCAAAATCTGTCTTTAGCTCATGTTCAGCTATGTTCTTCATCTTGTTGGTAACATTAGAGGATGATGTCACAAGAACAAAAAGTCCAGAGATGCCACTCATTGGTGTTCAAAAATTCTGAAATTCTTCCTAAAGAATGTGAGAAACCAAAATTGCCTATACCTTTGTACACGAAACAACCAATAAAAAAATCTGAATTTAGGCTTAAACCAATTGAAAAATTCTGAATTCAGAATTAATCTGAAATGTGGCATCTCTGAAATACAGATGAATGGACCAAATTCAAACAGCGATAAAGGCCTGGACAAGAATCTTTGGTACTTCAAATTAAGAATCTTTGGTACTTCAAATTAATATTTCCATAATAAGGCTCTCGTTCGGAGACCATGGTGCTACTATTACAGGTGCAAGTTGGATCCTATGCGAACTGCCAGAAAACGTCTTTCGCTAGGGGTACACTAATAATCATTCAACATCATGAGTCAAGGGTTCAATCCTCGACGGGGTGATGCTTCTCTCCACGCAAGTGTTCAATTGGTATTGGCATACACCAATGTTGGAAAGGTCACAGACACAATAAAGGTTTGGCAATTTCCACAAAAATAAGCTAATTGCTTTGACTAATCTATACAATACAGGCAGTGCCAGTCCCTTTTACTTTACCTTAATTGTCTTGTATATCATGTGATCTTGTACCCAAATCAGAATCTTTGAATGTGTTAAGCCATTGAACCTGGCCATTCCACGTGTATCTGTACCGCTGACCCGGGCCAACCCAAAAGTTAAAAATATAACAATATCACAATATAATCCCTAAACTCACTTAGATTTTGAGTTCCCTTGCTTTATTTTTTAATTTTACAGTAGTCTGAATTGTTCCAATAACCAGCATTCACAAAAGTCAACCAACATATTCAACATTTACGTTGGGCAAAGCCACATTTGTTGATAATTGTGATAAAATGTATGAAAATATAAGGAATTTTTCTCCTCTGTCGAGTAAATAAGAGCAAAATGACTCATCAAACACGGGTTCAAAGAGTAATCGATGTCTTCCGATATAACAAGACCATTTAAAATTGTAACTACCCATGCCTGTTGACAGACACATCAATCAAGTTCCTGACACGTGACCTAAAACCGGCTCATCGGGTATATATACGGTACATGTACACTTGAGCTGGTATACCGGCTCGGCTCGTCAGGTTCAAAGGGTTAAATAACATTAAATGCAAATCTACAAATGATGCAGTGCATTGACTTCCTACCTTTCCTTTCTAGCGCCATGGCTGCAGCACAAGCACCCTCTACCTCGTTGTTGGATTTCGGTGTTGAAAACAATGGATTGGTTTGTAAGGCTAATTGTTGTTTAAGCTTCACTTTGTCCAGATTATCGTTATTAGGTGCCGCTGCAGCGCCACCAGCGAAATGCGTCGCATAATCAGAGCCTGGTGGGATCTCGCCATTGCCAATGTATTCCCTAGTATACCTGTAAAGTGGAACGTGAAGTATTGGTTATTGTATTGAAAACCAAACCCAAAGTGAAAACAATATAACCAAATACTGTATAAGTGGTATATTTCGCACTACTATTAATTTTCACGCTTTTCGCGCTCCATCCGCCTAGCACGAAAATAAACGTAGTGTGAAAATTGGTATAAACCACTGCAAGTTAAAAAAATCACAAGCGTGAAAATTAAAGCACGCAAAATGATTCAAAATAACTCAGAATTAGCCTTGCGCGAAAATTACCGAGCGCGGAAATATTGGAGTTTACAGTGAAAGAGTGACATGTATAGGAGTTTGTACTGAATCTGAAAGCTCTGTTATTGCCCTTTCATCAATGTATTAAAAGCTGCAGCTTAAATTTAATGAAATAAAATCAAACAACAATACAACAAACAAAATGATGTTATCATGTTTCATCTAAAATCTGTCATTGACAAAATAACACAGCTGTTTGATATTTTACATCATCTTGGATTTCTACGATATAACTACATAGCTTTACAAATTTGTTTCGTAAGGTCCAAGGGCCTCACTCATCAGAAGCACATAGCAATGAAGTTTATCGAAGAAATCCAATATTATATTCAAGCTCCCCTTTATGGTTGAGCACTTTACCTTTGGATTTCACATATGGATTTGCAATTATTATTTTACATCATCTAATGTTACCTTCATGTATGGTGGAATTTCAAATGTTTATAAAGCTCATGCATACAATCTTGTTAGGTGTTAGAACACAATTAGGCCACAACTTTGTGCGGCCAGCCGCAACCTGGCCACAGCCTTAATTTTCCAAAATGGCGACCGTAGGTTTGATTGTTCATCTCAAGTTTATTGTAAAATATTCATTACATGTTTTGAAATTATTTAGAGGTGCATAATCAAACCTACGGTCGCCCTTCTTTGAAAATTAAGGTTGTGGCCATGTTGCAGCCCGCCGCACAAAGTTGTGGCCTAATTGTGCTCCAGCGCCTTATATTTGCATTCACAGTGTAAGGTTAAGAAGCGCTGGTGATTTCATTCAAAAATGTGCAAAATCTGGCAGTAGTTGTGAACTTAAAATGAAATATTTCATACATAATTGAATGCTAAGAGAAATGCGGAGAGAGTATGGTGAGAAAATTGTGACTCTAAACCAACTGCCCGTTCAAGGTCCCCTACACCAGATTGGTGATTTGACCGAGAATACGACTATTGAGACACTCAAGCGCCATTCTTTGCTTACGCACAATTTTTACGAAAAAATGTAAGATGCGTTGTAGTCAATAAATAGTAGCGCGCGGCAGTGTCGGTCCAGGCATGATGCTCACCTGGGGCAATCCCCTAACTAAGCCTAATTTTAGGGTGAAAATCTTTTAATATATGAAGGTCTCAATAAAATGCATTATGGGTAAGTTACTGAAGTTTAAACTGAATTATATGAAAGCTTAATGCTAAACTATCAGCTGTAGAACTTTCTAGAAAATGTTGACTCTGTATTTTCAATAATCTATCATTCATAATTACACAACTAATCTGAACTCGGGTAACCTACATACTGAAATTAATTAATGCAACACAAAAACAACAACATGTCCTGTATTCTAATAATTAATTACTATAATACTAAGCTATTTTTTAACAGAACAAATGAACTACACTCTGCCCATAAGTTCCTACCCATGATTTCGGCATGCCTGAAGATGAATTAAATTAACTTTTTCTGATCATTTTTGGCACACCAACCAAGTCTCATTGATTTGTAGTCAGAATGTATCAAGTTCTTTAACATGCACTTCCGATTAACAAAGAACAGATGATTTTAAAAATTTACCTCTGAATTCAATTGTTGTAAATTGATCAATTACATGCAGAGAATCATTATCAGTATTAAATGAGTACAGGGCCAGTGGTTACTGTCAATATGGTATCCAACAGGTCAATAATGCTACCGTGTGCCGTCACAATGAATTGAATAGCCCGCGCTGTGAAGCGAATCCTGGTGTTATTGATCCCGGATACTCACAGTGTGCAGTCATGGTGTTTGTGGTTTTACCCTGAGTGTGTCATTAAGGAATTAGCAAGAATTGAGTGCAGAGTAATTTTTTAATCATCCGTTCTTTGCAAATCGGTGTCACTGGTTGGAGATTTGATACTTTCTGACTTCAAATCGATGAGACTCTGTTGGTGTGCCCAAAATTATATGAAAAATATCAATTTAATTCATCTACAGGCGTGTAGAAATCATGGGTAAGAACTTATGATGCGCAGTTTAAATCAAAAGATTAGGCATTACTTGCCTATCTTTAGAAACAAAACTAGTTTCTCACAACATTTTCAAATAGTGACAAGACAACTTGATTACCATTTACATAAGTTACAGCGCAATAATTAAAAATGCATTAGTTTCAATTAGCCAGGCATTTTATAACAATAAGCCTAACCCACTAAGGCCAAAACTATCTATTTTAACACATCAACCTCAGGACTCGAACCCCAGACCCCTGTAATCCAAATCCAATGTTCAGCAATACCAAACCATACATGGGCGCTGATCAACCTCAGGACTCGAACCCCCGACCTCTGTAATCAAAATCAAATGTTCAGCAATACCAAGCCTTGGCAGCAATTCAGCGACATGCATATACGAGTTGTGATGTTTTTGGAATTAGACTATTTTCTTTGTTTTTTACTGTAGGATTCAGCAGCGTTAAGGGTAAGTTACTGACGTAGTGAAAAAAAGTTTGCACATAAAATAGTCTCTTGAAAGGTATCTCGACTGGTTGACAATACAATATAGGTTCTAGTTCATATGGTCCTGTGGGACCGTGCAGGACTCTGAATTAAAAAAAAAAAATACTGGGGATTTATAGTGCGCTATGCCTCCCAGATTTGTGTCTTGCTGACCACTGTGGCCAAAGTAAGCTCCATTCCACACCAAATATTATTTCAGGTTCTGCCACAACCTCTAGGGGTGCTGAACCTTGATCAGCCCACATACGCACCGTCGCTGCCCGGATCAGCTCGAGTTTCGTACGGGTTTCCACGAGACAATTAGCAGTTAGTTCCTTGTCCAAGGGAATTTCAAGCACACTCAACCTTTGGCACCCGGCGGGGTTCGAACTTGGAACCTTCTGCATCGCAAGCGAGCGCCTTACCGATTGAGCTAACTTGACTGCTTAGTAGGGGTTTGAAGTTAAAGTCCTACTGCTGTCATCAGGTTATGACCTCGGGTCTGATGTTGAGCTGACCTAAGTTAATTTATTCGTTTTTCAAATGTATTATGATAATTTCTGGTCAATTTCAGTGGGGAATGCCATGTTTCCTACATGCTTAGATATATAGTCTAAAGAGATGTCAAATGAAATGTATATGACATCATTCATTTCTAGCTCTAATGTAGTGATTCAGTTCAAAATTAGTGGGCCGATTCAATCGGCCCGATTACGGCAAGATCTGCAGCGAATCGGGATCGGCAAAATCACAGGAACTCTGTAAATTCAACCACCGATCCATTTTTACAACATGAAGAAGTAGTGTGGAAGTATCCATGAATTAAAAATGCAAGCATTCTGCCTCATTTTAACCTAATGCTATCTACCTTCCTATAATTTTCCTCATTATAAATGGTAGAAAAACAATTTAAATTAAGCTGTTCAACACAGGAACACGGAAAGAGGTCACCATGTTTGTTTCTATATAAATAGCAATTAAATTTCGACTGTAGCTGGGGCTAATACTTAATTTTATACAGTGGTTGTTTTGGTTGGGTTTTTTTTAGGTCGAACGATGTTTCCTTGTGCTATGATAAATTCATAATGAAATCGGAATCAGGATCGGGCATATTATAGACAAATAGGATCGGGAATCGGCAATTACCAATTAAGTGTAGGTTGACCCATCCTTACTAGAAGACAGCCTAGGCCAAAAAAAATGTTTGTTTGTCCTCTGAGACCGACCCTATAATGCCCGATGTTTTCGATGGAAAACGTAAAATTTTGCAGTATAAAGTCACATTTAGTAGCATATTTCCTCTAAATAATGACCCACAAAGATCAACTGACCGACTGACCCAAAATTTCAATTTTTCCACTGGAGGGCAAAAAAAAAAAAAAAAAATGGCCCTATCTATCCTCCAACCCCACCCACCCGTCCATCTGAGCAGTGCAAATAGACCTTTAGCTTAACATCTCATCATTTTGTTTGCATTCCATGCAAGTGAGACATGCAGAATGGAGAGAGAAAAGGTCACCCAAAGACGTACCTCACCGAAGGCCACAGAGTATTAGTTCTGATGAAGAAAACGCAGACCAACAAAATATCACTTACCATAAAGTTATAAAATATCATGCAAAATGAAATCAAATACAAAATCAAAATCAAAATAATGTGAGTAATACAATGTGTGACAAAACTAAGATATTGAATATAACAAAAAGGAACATTTTGTAACACCACCTTTTGTTTTCTACTACTGTGCATGCCAATCGTGGTCTAATGATCCTTTTCTGAACCTGCGCAGTGAGTATCACTTTTAACCATTAAGGTTGGTGTCATCCCTTCAGATTTGGAAAAGATTTACTCACCAACTAAAAAAATAAATCCATATAAAATTATACATTTCTAAAAGCAAATTTGTATGCTGAACACAATGATGATGTTAATTTTTAATAAAACCTTAAGATTTTGGCCCTAGGGCCAAAATATGGATTTTGGCGCCAACATTTTCTGGAACGCTTAACTAAAATTTGGTTTTGTAAAAATTGGATCCAAATTACAAGTTTCAGAATCTGGAAATCAATGTCCAGGTTTGGTTTTGAGAAAACTAAACCTGGAAATTTGTTTCTAGATTCTGAAAAGTACTTTAGTTACAAAATTTTACTTTAGCAAATTTTAGTTACTTTTTGCCCTAAGCCAAACTGGTAGACTTTTATCAAAAATCAACATCACCATTTTGTTCTATATGGCATTTGGCTTCTATAGGCCAAGCAATAATTTATTGGACAATTTAAACAAAAATCCATAGTATGGGTTGCATCTACAAACAATGGGGCCCTGCACTCTGAATGTCTGTTTAAACTGTCCGATGAATTATTTTTTTGCCTATAGAAATGTTTACTATCATATGAATTTAATTTTTAGTTAGTGAGTTAAAGGGCACTAGCTGTTCCAAAAATGATGGGTTGATATCTGCTTTAATATCCCTTTTTTTGAAGTATGTAGAATACTTTGCTGAAACATACTCATCCAGTGTGATGGGGTGTGGACTACACAAGACCTGAGCACAAAGCATCCAGAAACTTATGAACTGTACCACTGTAACCTTGTATTCCTATTCTAATACCAAAATGTCACACTTGACTAAAAATTTCGCCCATTTAACACTGCAAATTATCCATAAGCATGTAAGACTTAATTTGGAACTCACGTTTACGCCTGCATCTTAAAATTTCATCCCAAATGGCATAAGCAGTGGTAGTGAATTACACCCCTAAATGACTCTGTAAACTCCACCCCAAAATGGTTGTATGTCTTGTAGCACTACTAGAATGTGTACCAGTATCTTGAGTGATCCGCTGCAGGGACCGACTCCCTACCATTGGAAGTTAAGGACTATGCCCCTCACCTCTTGACAGTGACTATACTTACATGACTGAAGGGCCGCCATATTTATCGCTCCTTCTTCTACGATACAGAGCCCACAGTAGGATCAGCACAATCAGCATGATGATGATAATTCCTATGATGATACCAATGTATGAGAAGGAAAAACCTCCACCAGATAGCTTCTGAGGGTTGCTACCTGCAAAGTCAAACAGAAACTTTGATGTCATACTCTGTCACTAGCCTTCCAGAGCCAAGCTTTCTTGAGTCTTTTGATTGATATCCTTCTCACAATGCATCAATATGCCATGAAATGACCTACTGCTGGGGGGAGGGGTCACTTACATTGATGGAAGGTACAGGTATGCGTTCAAGACCCCCTGTTCAAGCCTCTTATTCCGCTCCCCAAGATGCCAATTTTCAAGAATACGTCAGTTCAAAAGACCCACATTTTCAAAGGCAATTACTCAAACTGTGTTTTATACAGTTTTCAGACCAATTTTGAGCGATTTTCATCTCCAATAATCATATTTTTATGGCCAGAAAAGCAGTTCCTTAGACCTCAATTCAGAAAAAAATAATTTCCACAGACCTTATTTTTGACCAAAATTTAGTTCAGCAAGACCCTATGTTGGATATCGCACGCGGCACATACCT
>JXSR01S003202.1:28685-41098 GCA_000969725.1 Ophiothrix spiculata
GATTGGAAACGGTGTTGCGTACTTCCCGGTGTCCCGTTCTTGTCACAACAAGTGGATACGCGGTGGCTGCATTCAGAAATCATGTTCATGTCCGAAATTGACAAACTGATGATGTTAACATGCGACCTATGCATCACACACAACCTTTTAATTTTTTATTTTTTTTAACTTTTTGAGATTTTGGTACCAAATCATATTTTCTCATAACCCATGTGAAATTTCACGGCTCAGCTATGTACCATTTTGGAGATAAGTATGAAAATGTATCTAATTATGGTAATTTATTTATACAGTAACGTATAGGCGGCTTTGAAATACAAAATTGACCATAAAACCAAAACGGTTTGACCAATTCACCTAAAATTTCAAACTTACACCTCTTTAGTGGTCATCTTTCATATGACCGTGATACTTATCACCATCACCAATGCGCCAAGCATGTTATGTGTTTGACGCTCAATATAAATACCATCAGGACATAGGTCATTCAAGTGCTTTGATTGATTAGCAGTTACTGGAATCTTATTTTGGATAAGATGTCTGAGCCCCATGTAGTAGAATGTATCTACTTTTTTCAAATTATGTAAAAAAAATTATAAAAATGTTAATTAGAAGTGAAGTCAATTAAAAATGACTGACAAAACCTCACTTTACGCATGTTGTGCGCACAGTTTAAAGTTCACACCCAACTCACACAACACTCGTGAGTTTGTGTAATTTGTCTGTTCTGTTGCTATGTGATGTGATGATCAATTTGATTGGTTTGATCTCATCCAGAATGAAATGGGTTTTTTTTTTCAGAGTACTGTAGTACATAGACATATAGGTCCTTTTTTGACATTTTTGTGGCAGAAAAACTTTTTAAAAATGTCACATCCCTGCCCAAACCAAGCTTGAGTAGCCCCTGAAAAGTAGGGTACATAGTTGTTAGTAATATTTTTTTTTGCTATTAATGAGTTCATTCTTCAAGTGTTAATGACAATAATAAATGAAAGTTATGAGCATTGCAAAATATATTAAATCAAGCAGCGTATAAAGATAACAAAGAAACGTTCATTTAAAAAAAAATGGTGTCTTACATTTTCCCTCTTCTTTTGAAACACACAGGCACCCGACTTCAGAGTCACATACGTGATCTTTGAAATTAAAGCATTCGTCTTCACATGTGAGGTTGCAATTGGCTCCATACTTGGGTGACACGCATGCTGTTAGATGGGAAAAAATGGTTGACATGCAAAGTAAATGACATTCCAGTATATGGTTAGGCGCTGGATCACAATTAGGCCACAACTTTGTGCAGCCGGCCGTAACCAGGCCACAGCTTCGATTTTTCCAAGATGGTCGCTGTAGGCTTGATTATGCACTTCAAGGTTATTGTAAAATATCTATCGCATGTTTTTTCAATCATCTAGAGGTGCATAATCACGCCTTCGACGGCCATCTTGGAAAATAAAAATTGTGGCCTAGTTGCAGCTGGCCCCACAATGTTGAGGACTAATCACTAGGAGATTGAATTTGGACGCATATGGCCATTTTGATTTCATACGGCCACAAACAATTTCACATAGATTTACTGAATCCAAAACAGTTTCTGCTAGCTGCTTATCGTATTCAGTGAATATATACCAGCAAGAATTTTTGTTGTTTATTTTGATTCAGAGGATAGAAATTAGCTTAAAATGAAAATTTTAACATTTTATTCAAATCATTTGCAAAGATGCCTACTGATTTATATGAACTGAATAGGCTAGCAGCTAGCAGAAACCATTTTGGATTCAGTGAATCCATGTGAAATTATTTGTGGCCATATGAAATCAAAATGGCCACATGCGACCAAATTCAATCTCCTAGTGAATTGTGCTCCAGCGCCTTATATATAAATGAAAGATATAGAAAGGGATATCAAAATGTTGAAATCACCCAAAGAAGAAGCTATAAACAAGTAGAATTCTGGTTTACGCGATGCGTAAAATATGTCCCCGCCGAATGTGGAGATCAGTAATGCACATTGAGCTGTATGTTCATACCTGACTTGACCTCCTTTGACCTTTAATGACCCCTGATGACCCCCAATGGCCTTTCTCCATTAACCAATACAAACTCGGTCTTTGGACGGTCAAGGGGCACCCATGTTTCAGAAACGTGCGACCCTCAGTCTCTGAGAAAATGTAGGTTAACATTTGGATTCACATTTTCATCACGGACACACGGACAGAGCTCATTTTATAGCCCCCCATCCCCAACTCTTTCGGCATCCCTAATAAGTTCGACAGGGACAAAATTGAACAAGAGGGAGAGTAGTCCTGCATCTTAGATGTTGGGTTTATATGTATGATACAGATTTTGTAACATCGCCACCTTCCAGCTCCAAACAGTAAAAATTCTGAGCTAAACGGTCCAGCCGATGCTTGTTCAAAGCTAGACCAAGATTAGGGGCTCACCATTAGGTTTCAAAGGGGGGGGGGGGAGCTGGAAGTTTTTTTTTTTAAAAATTCCCCTCCACAGGCAGAAGAAAAAAAAATCCCCCTGAACATGGAAAAGGCAGAAAAAACAGTAATTTCCAAGGGGAAAAATCTCTCCCGAATGGGGCCCAAAAAAAAAAAAACCCAAACCCAACTTCCGGCTCCCCCTGGAAATCTAATGGTGCGCCCGAGTCTTAGCAAACTACCTCTGGAAAGTACAACATCTAGCACCGTAAATCAGGGTAATTTTGGCCCTAAATATCATAATGTATATAGTGATCTGCAATTAAATTCATAATGTACATAGTGATCTGCGATTAAATTGACAATATAGCTTCTTCCCTTTTGAACGATTTCAAAAAAATTTTGCTACCCAACATATATCAGGCATGAGAATGAAATTCCATTAAAAAACAGGAAAATTGTGAAAAAAACAGGCTAAAAATACATGAAAAAACAGAAATTTGGCCACAAAAAACAGGAATTCCTGTTTAAACAGGAAGATTCTCATGCCTGATATATGTACTAGGCTTACTATGTACAACATTTATTCCAATAATACGCTTGCAACAACAAATCATTTACCAAATAGAGACCATATCTTAAGACGTATTTTCTCTGTTTGAACAATCAGTTGCTGCAAAATTCAACAGAGCAAAATAATGATACTGGAACTAAATTAAATTGTACAATGCTGTAATGCAAGTAGGAGAAAGTTGGATGATTCAAGGTCTATCCAATTGCCTTCACGGCCCACTAATACTGGAATAAATGTGGTACAAAAAGCTAACATTACAATGATCCAAAAGGAAAATGGGATCTAGAACAAACAAAAGATTACACTATTAATAAATGATTTTAGAAAAATGAAACCTTTAGGAATATTTTGAGAAGTCGTAAATACCAATCACAGGTGTATGGGCACTTATTTTGAGTATGAGTGCTAAATGAAATAAATTATATGTGATGGCTCACCCCGAAAGGGGGACTTTGCAGATGATATCAATTTTTATTTTATCATTCCATCGGTTACAGCATTTTCTAAGGTTTGAAATGACACCTTACTTATTGAAATTGATTAAGGCGATCAAATTTAACAGCAGAAAATCTGCTGGAAATTCTTATTGAAAAATGTTCTGTCGCAAAGTCCCCTTTTCGGGGTCATTCATCACATATGACACTGGGATAAGTAAAACTAAACAATAGTTAGTTCATCAAAACTGATGCTTTAGGATGAAAAGATAATCAATACTATAGATGCGCAAGTTACTATTTCTAAGACTATATATAAATAAGTCCATTCAAATTGGCAAAAGAAAATGTAAGGGACTGCTTCAAAACTCAACCGGCACTTTGCCTGCCGGTCCTGGGTGTTTCTGGGTGGTTCAACCAGAATTAACAATAGCCAACCACCCAGTTGGCTTTTGAAGCAGTCCCTAAACTTGTTAAAATTATGTAACAAAAATCATTAACATAGCAAATATAGCAAATTTATGCAAATCGGAACTTATATATTTCAATCAAAGCAAGAATTACATGCAATATAGCAGTCGCATTTCAACCACGGCACATACCTGTTTCACAGCGTTGGCCTCCATATCCAGGCGGGCATTCGCAGACTCCGGTCACATGGTTACATCCTGCGCCTTGCTCACACACGCAGGCTTGTAGACAGTCCGCTCCCCAACGACCTGGGGGACATGCTGTAGAAACATCAAAGAGTTTGTGCAAATATTAGTGGAGTGGCATTGATTGATCTATAGACTCTATAATAGAACTTAATTCCAAATGTTAAAATAATACGGTTAACTTCTAACCCTAATCGGGACCCGCAGGTCAAATTGCTAGAATTTTTACATTATTAAACACGCTTAAATGAGCACAATGCAATTTGTAGGCCGCAGTTTAATCGGCGCCAATATCGCTACATTGAAACAACTTTACAAATATCCAACCCCTGCAGGCAATGAGGATAAAGTGCCTTGCCCAAGGACAAACACGTCGTTGACATGAGCGGGGCTCAAACTCACAACCTATGGATTACGAGACGGGCGCTTTATCCACTTGGCTACATGCTCCTGTCGGCCACACATGCTCTTCATTAACTTGGGTGTCAAATGGTTGAGTAATATATATGCGTGGTTATACGTCAAGACGTAGATAGGTTTACATGTAACCCTTATCTCACTGAATTACATACAGTATTATTCATATTCATTGACCAAAGTTAGCTATGCTCACAAAATTGTTCATAGATTAATAAATGCGTGAGTGAAATGAGACAAAATCAATGCACGCGCGGTCAATTTTGATGCGTCCAATTCACGAAGCCTGTAGGGGCAGAGTGCATTGGAGAGCAATCAAAATTTACCGCAAGTGCATTGATTTTGTCTCATTTTACGAGCATAATAGAATGCAAATTTATTAATCTTATTCATACACGACAAAAACAATGAAACATTCACACACACGAAACATTCACACGCACTAAACACCCGCCAAACAAACTTCGACCCAACAAGCGCAGTGCATTGTGAAGATCCACTGCACTCAGCGTACTTTATATTCTTGCATTCTGATTGGCTAGGTGACCCGCGGAGTGTATGAATGCCAATTAAGGTAGGCAGGCCCTTCTCTGTGGTTTCCAACTGCAATGCACTCACCTTCATTACACGTAGGCCCAATCCATCCTGCTGAGCAAACACACTGCCCCTCAACTGCCGTACACGACGCACCATTGTCGCATTCTGTGCATTCAAATTTGCAATCCTGACCATAGAACCGTGGTGGGCAAGCTGGAAAAAGAAACAATCACATACTTTTTCACCATATTTTTACTTTAGCAGCCATTTATAAAAAATCTTCAATCACGACTTTCCGCTCATTTTGCCAAAGCACCACTCATATTATCTGGATTTGGATGAGATACATTGCAACATCCCAATTTTTGAATGATACTTTGGACTATAAAATCACTTGGTGTTATCAGGATTTTGTGTTAATTGAGCCTTTTACATGCAGACTTGATGCTTAGGACTGCCACTTGGTGCTATAAGGGTCATTTTACCAATTACATGCTAATACTGAAAACCACTTTGCATTATCAGGGTTTTGTGCTATCTGGAGCTTTTCATATGTAGAATTGATGCTAGGGTTTAAAGATTATTTCAGAAAATCACCTTGAGCTTTTACATGCAGACACTGAAAATACATGTCTGAAAATCAACCAAAACGTTGTATCTTTTCACAGTTGATTTGATGTTTTATACAAGAAAAACACTTTGTGTTATTGGGATTTTGTGTCATTTGGAGCATTTCAAAAGTAAATACAATGTTTGGGACCAGAAAATCATTTCATGTCATCAGGGTCCGTGTGTTGTCAGGTTTTGCATTACCAGGGCCTCAGAAAATTAGCTTTAAATCAGAAGTGTAATTTGACACCACAGAATTTATATACAGAGATTTTGGTCCATATATATACAAATCAGTGTACTAGTAGTAACTGTGTTGTATGAAAGGAGAGAAGGTTAGCACTCCCCTTGATAAGGACGGAAGACACCCTTGTGGTGTTACAACACATAAATGGTTAAGGCATTGCCACCTACTTTGTGGCATCTAAACCATATTTTTTATTTGTGGAATCCTGAATAGATGAAGGTTATTTTTGGACTTTATTACCCAGATTCACTTGGGTATGAGAAATTGTGAAATCTTATTTGAATCAAAGAAACACCTTCATAAAATCAAAATAAACAAACAATCATATCACTTGCTCCATAGACAATTTTCAGCCAAATTCATTTCTTGGGTTTTATCGGCAGTGTTTCTATTTCCCTAAAGTTTAAAATTCCAAATGTACTGCTATTGATTAAAAAGTGAAAATTATTCTTTACGAAGGTTAAATACAGTAAACAACATGATCTTTTCACTAAAACATATCAGTTCGGTGGAACTCACAATTCGGATACGTATCTGAATTTGGATACCCACGTATATTTTGTATCCGAATTGTGATACCCGTATCAAAATAAGGATATGGAGGGATATATGAATTCTGATACGCCTGTCGTGGCTTGCAGGAGGGGGGGGCTAAAGAGGGCTTGGTGATTTGTGCGAGGGGGCTAAGTGTCAAAATTAGGCTGATTCTACATGAATTTTGCAACTCTGCGGGGGCCTTCAGCCCCCCACCCCCTTGGACACGCCTCTGTTGTTTGTTTGTTTTCATGAAATAAGATTTAAACTGGAAACTGTCAAGTTGTTTAAAAAATCGCTTTACATGCTATCATGCTTGCGACATTTTAAGGACTAGCCAATGGCCAATTCCTGTGATACCCTGTGTTTTGGCATATCCCCTCTAACCCAATCCTCAGGCTAATTTTTTCACTCACTTTGATTACAGTGTTTGCCGATGAGTCCAACATTGCATTCACACGTCCCATCCACCGGGTTACATATTCTGGTCCCTGGATACGCACATTGACACTCCTCTTTACAGCCAAGACCGTACATATCCTTGGGACAACCTATGAAAAACAAATCATTAAACTAGTTATTCAATACCTACATTATGTGATTATTATATTTCGAAGAAATTCCAATAGTTTGGATGTGAGTAAGTTGACTCCTCAATGTGACATAAATGGGGTTGGGAATAGCCTGAATAGAATGACCTGTCCTTACGAAACTGAATGTGATTACATCACATGTACGGACCGACCTTCTCTTAATGGGACCTACAGCTTATAAAAGTCTCTTGGAAGTAGACTCCTTCATTGGGTACATGCAAGTTCAATGTAGATTGATTGATAAGTCTCAAATGAGCAGCAAAAGATCTAGAACTGCTACCAACCAACAAGAAAAATGACTTGGTAATGATTGCACAGTATGCCTAGACCTGGGCCTACTTGTATATAAGGCAAGATAGTCAAACCCTATAGTCTGCGCCAAAATTCCTTGCAACAATTCAATCTAGTGACCACGAACCACAGGGTACCAGTCGTGTTCATAACCAAGAGTGCCCTGCATTGTGTATGTTTAGGCGTTGGAGCACAATTAGGCCACAACTTTTGTGTGGCAGACCACAACCTGGCCACAGCCTTCACTCTCCAAAATGGCGACCGTAGGTTTGATTGTTCATCTCAAAAAACTTGTAAAATACTCATTACATATTTTGAAATTATTTAGAGGTGCATATCAAGCCTACGTTTGCCATCTTGGTAAATTAAGATTGTGACCAGGTTGCGGCCGCACGCACAAAGGTGTGGCCTAGTTGTGCCTCAGCGCCTTATTACGTGGTCCGAAGAATTGTCATGCCAAGTTTACACTATAGTGCTCCTCACCTCCAAACTTACATCATATTTCTCAATATAAAGATAATTGACGCAAGATATTAAAAACAAAAGATCTTGTTTTCGTTCCCTATATTGTTTTCCTTCTCCTCACACTTACTTTCACCACATCTTGGCCCAGAGAATCCTGGTCTACAGACACACTCTCCATCATAGGGGTTACACGGCGAGTTGTTATCACAGCCGCATTCCTTCTGGCAGCCTAAACCATACATTCCATGGGCACATGCTGCAAGAACAAAAACAGTGATGTGATTATGTGGGTCTGAATGCAGGGCTGGGTGCAAGACTATTTTGAGTAAGTTTCTCCCATTACAATGAATCTCCCGCCCTAAAGATACATGGGCCACTTTAATTTGCATCTCGGCAGCTTCAAGCAAAGTTTGGATGGTGATGGTACTTCACTGTGAACAGATCAATGTTTTGCAACATATTTTGAACTACATCCCCCTGCCAGTTTAAAGCAATACTATAAAGTGTTAAAAATGAAGCGCCCCCTGTCACCCATGACTTTTTTGGGGGCTTATTTGGTTTGTTTTTGGTTGATATGAATACCCTCCAAACGATTTGGCTCAAAGATGCTTACTTTTTCTGTTATGGCCATTGGTTGAATTAAATTCGGGATCCCGAATTTAATTCCCCATGTATTAGTATAGGAAAGCATGACATACATACATACACAGGGCATTTAATAAAGCGCCATTTCTTTTAGACCACGGCGCTATATTACATAAACATCAGGAAATACAAAGAACAATAAATATGATATATACAGAACAATAAATGAACTACATTGGAAATAAATGTGTTTTCAGGCCCTTTTTAAAAGCAGAAGATGTGGTTGAAGTGCGGATGGGTATTGGTAAATTGTTCCAAAGCTGTGGACAAGCCAGCGAAAAACTTTTGTTTGTGACAGATTTGAGTTTGTTTCTTGCGTAACCCGGTACAGAGAGGCGTGTGAGGTCACCTGCAGAACGAAGTCCTTTTCTAGATGGCATGTAGAATTGAAAACAAGAAGCAAGGTATGTAGGTGCAGATCCATTTAGACATTTGAACACGTAACTTAAAAGTTTGAAATATATTCGTTCTTTAACAGGAAGCCAATGAAGTCTGTTGAGGTATGGTGTTGCATGATCGCGTTTGGAAGCACAGAAAATGATTTTGGCAGCCCAGTTTTGAAGTCTTTGCAGTCTATTTATATGAAATGTGTTTATACCAAGTAAAAGTGCATTTCCATAGTCCAGCCGTGAAAGAACAAGTGATCTTACTATATCGTTACATGTATTGAAATCCATAAATTGACGAATGCGGGTAATGTTTCTCAAATGAAAAGTGAGGCTGCGAGATAATGAGGTAACCTGGGTTGACATTGACATCACATCATCAAACATGATGCCAAGGTTACGGATGTCTTTAGATGGCATAATAACATCATCACCAACCCGCAGCGAAGTCCCATGCATGAAATGTTTGAAAAAAGGCGAGGTGGCAATGAAGAACTCTGAATTTTCAGTCATCCATGTTATTATTTCAGCGATGCACTGTTCAAGTGTTGTTAAAGCTAACTGAATAGATGCAGAATCCGAGGGAACAAAACTAGTGTAAATCTGAATGTCATCAGCATATATATGAAACAGTAACTTGTATTTCGAGATAATTCGGCCAATAGGCATAGTGTATATGGTGAACGACTTTGGGCCAACAATGGACCCCTGCGGAAGTCCATAGTCCATTTGGTGTATCTCTGAGAATGATCCGTCAATTAAAACCCGAGTAGATCTGTCAGTAAAATATGATTTCAGCCAACTGAGGGCAGTTCCTGTGAGACCCACTTCATTTTCTATTCTGGCAAACAAAATGTCATGATTAATAGTGTCGAAGGCGGCACTCAGATCCAGTAAAACAAGAAACACGCCTCTCTGATTATAAATCATATTCAAGATATCATCCTTTACTTTCAAAAGTGCAGTCTCTGTACTCCGACCCGTGCAGTATGCAGATTGAAACTCTTCACCTAAACCAAAAGTGGTCATGTGATCAGTGATATTATTAACAACCTGCTTTTCTATCAATTTAGATAGAAACTTTTTATGAATGTGCTTTTTATCCATTTTTTTGTGGCAAAACAATTTTTTCACAAATTACTCTTGAAAATACTTTTAGATAGTCACATTCCTCCATTTTATACCATTTTTGATGTAAACCATTTTGAGGTAACATGAGTTAAACTTGATTTTAATTACTTTTTAAGGGTGAAAATTCAATTGTTTTAATTAACACAGAAAACTTCAAATTGACAACCTGTCAGTTATAAAGTAATTATTGACACAAAAACTCCAAAAATGTTGTTGATTGCTAACATCAACATAAAATGTTAAGTCAAATGTTTTTCATTTTCTAAAATAAATTTATTTAAAAATCTCCTTGCCCAAATAAAAAAAATTAGATGTAACTTACGTTTTTCACAACGTTCTCCAATAAAACCCGGCAGGCAGTCGCATGTTCCCGTCACCGAATCACACGTAGCATTGACACAATCACAATTATAGTCACAGTCAAAGCCCCAGCGGCCCTTGGGACAGGCGCTTGTGCAAGTAGGGCCGTAGAAGCCAGGTGGACACGTACACACACCAGTCTCGGGGTGACACTGTGTGGTTCCATTAGAATTGGCGCAGGCTGTCGGGCAATCAATCTGGCACTTGTACCCATATTTATTGTTGGAACAATCTAATGAGGAAAAAATGAAAACATCAAATCAAAAAATGACATGCATTTCAAACAATGTTCTTAATTTACCGGTAAATTAAAAATTGTGGTAAATTACAGGTAAAATATGGTAAATTACTGGTAAATTAAGTAAGATAAGTAAAATATAATAATTGTAAAAAAACCAAAAAAAAGTTATATTTTACTTATTTTACCACTTTCTAGGCCGGTAATTTACCATGTTAATTAACCGGTAAATTACCAATTTACATCACCGATTTCAAATTATATGAAAATCACTGCTTGTATTCACTTTTAATGATCATCAAAATATTGCTTTTTTCAGCATGCAAGAAAATGAATGAAAACGCAGGGGGTTGCCTCACAACTCAACCGATGGTTGCCTGCCAGTTCTGGCCAGTTCAATCGGAATAAACAAAAGCCAACCGCCAAGAACCAGCAGACAACCGCCAGTTGAGTTTTAAAGCCGCCCCCTAGGCAATTAGATTTGGTAAACAGTTTTTATATTTTGCTTTCTGCTATCAAAGACTGTTGGAAAAACTAAAACACATTTCGAGATTTTCCGCAAGGTTCTAAAAGATCCCTATATAAGGCAAAAAAAAAACAAGTTTGTTTCCCGTGCGCCGCGCGCATTTCGTTTTGGCGTCATATATTTGCGCATTTCATTTTTGATAACGAAAATCAAAATAGCCAATTTGATAAAAAGAACGGGGAAAATTGCAAAATTTTTACTAAAGAAGTTTCAACAAAAACTTGAAATCGGACAGGTTTCTTACTGAAAAAATCATCACCCATGCGGATTTTCAATCAAAATTTGCCTTAGCACCTCTTGAAACAATACAAAAAATGAAAACAAAATAAAATAAAAAAACGCATTTCGCATTTAGGTTTTTTGACCACCTACAGGAAACAAACTTTTTTTTTTTGCCTTATATAACTTACGCGACTGGCAGTCGGTGGTGTGGTTATATCCAGGATGGCACAGACACGACCCATCTAGCACACTGCAGGAACCTTGTTCACCACACTCACAGGGCTCACTGCAATCCGCACCTTTCTTATCATTTGGACAGTCGCTGTTGCATTCAACTCCTGATAATCAAAAGAAAAAATCCAATTAAAGAGGTAGAGAAAATACTTTATTATATTCAAATGAAAAAATGCAAAATATAGAGGTAGAGAAAATGTTTTATATTCAAAACAATATTGATATTTCAGCTACACTAGTTATATCTATTTTACATGAAGATTCAAAATGTCATCACGATTATTGGCTTCCATCACAGCAGTCATTACTATATGGTAAATAAGCAGGGTAGTCTCTGCATAGATTTTATCTAGTCTGTGAGAGGCGTCTTCCCACTGATCTGAGAAAGCAAGCCACATGGTTTAAAGTTTCTATGAAAATATTTTTATATACGAGTACAAGATCTTAAGTGATTAGGACCTGTTAAATTGAGAACATTTAGAATTTAATTCATATATTTTCCGGAAAATTTTCGTTGTTGAAAGGTATTCAAACACTCTACAGAGTTGTTCATCGCAAATCAATAACTCTGCATCCAATGCGTCGCATATTTCTATCATGCTCAAGTGGCTAAAGCCACCCCGTG
This sequence comes from Ophiothrix spiculata, assembly GCA_000969725.1. Taxonomy (NCBI): domain Eukaryota; kingdom Metazoa; phylum Echinodermata; class Ophiuroidea; order Amphilepidida; family Ophiotrichidae; genus Ophiothrix; species Ophiothrix spiculata. The sequence continues at coordinate 40,836 of JXSR01S003202.1, forward strand.
CAATAAAAATAAACAAGATGCATGAATGCATTAGATATATTCCTTGTACTTACCATACCAGGGTTCTTTGCACTGACAGCGCCCAGTGACAGGATGACACGTAGCATCATTCATGCAATGATCACATATGTATTGGCATTGGAACCCATAATGCGGACTCTGTTGAAGCAAAATGTAAGAAGGTTAATTGTTTTATAAATACATAAATTCTTATACTAAATCGAAAATCGAAAATTCTTTCCTATATTCTGTCTTTCACACCA
>JXSR01S003202.1:52187-64449 GCA_000969725.1 Ophiothrix spiculata
GAATAGACACAGATGCCCATAGGTGCCCGGATTGCAACGATGCTCGCATTTATCGCCATGATATCCCGGTACGCACAAACAACTCCCGTCGACGTGACTGCATGATGCCTGGTTGTAGCACTGGCAGTAACCTTGACAGTTGTTGCCGTATCGTAAACGAGGACACAACTCGCCACATACTTCACCCTATAATGTAAACAAATAAATGTGTATAAAGTTTATATAATCAAAAAAATCTGTTTTTAGGTGCATGCTTATATTTTTTCCCAGTAAATCTTAAGTTTGAAACTACTAACTTGATTGTATAGAGCATATGCATAAAGGTTCAAAGGAGAATCAGAACATTTTGATACTACCTATTGATGATTTAGGTATTCAAACACGCTGCGGAGTTGTTCATCGCGAATCAATAACGATGCATCCATGCATCTGCGTATTTATATCGCGCGAGGGTGGCTTTAGCAGAGTTGTTGATTTAGCGATGAACAACTCTGTGGCGTGTTTGAATACCTTTCAACAACGAAAAATCTTCCTAAAACATATGAATTAAATTCTAAATTTTTCAATTTAACGGACCTGTAGGCCTACTCAAAAAATGTTATAGCATATCTGAAGCAAAGTGCTAGTTTGTGAATGCTTGCTGATTTGAAGATATCCATTTTTCCCATGCACCGGGCTTTTGCACGTTTTAAGTGCCTGACGTAGTGACGCGCAGTGCCCCTAATTTTGTGTACTGCGTAAATGCACTTCAGTAAAACACCGCGCCGTGCGTGACGCGCTTATTTGAATATCAACTGTGAATTCACCACAAATCAACAACGATAAGCTACTGTATAAGGAGATACAGTGAGTTGAAAATTAAAATGGCTGCCATATTGTTTTTACCTCCTTTTTCACTAGTGCCTACATCATGCAATAAAGCAGCCACTATAGTTTCACTACCACATTTGTTTCTAACAAAATCTTGAGGTACAATAAAGTTCTACTCGAATTTTTACTCAATCCATTATTGGTCAAGATTTTATAGTACTATTGCTTTTGATATTGACAAGGTGCTAAACAAGGGTTTAGCCAGGATTTGAAAGTAGGGCGTCCAAATTCCAAGGCCGGGCGAACAGGCCAACTTCAATCAAGGCATCGTGACGTCAGCATGATTAATATTCATACTTGACAAAGAAGACGATGATTAAGTTATACCAACATTGCGACCTTTCGGCAAACAAACAAAGACACAACGTGGTATAAAGCCCATTTTGAAGTCCACGAAGTACATAAATTGATCAGATTTTGTGATGATGATGATTATTGAAGATAAATTCTAACATTCAACATTGAATTTCATATGGTAAAACACATTTGTGGAAGCCTTATTGGACGACCTTTGCATTTTACAGGGCGTCCATTTTCGTGATCAGCCGTCCAAATGACGGTTGGACGGATTTCTGGATAAAACCTGAGTGCTAAATAATGGCTTCACGAGCACAACTCTTATCCATGCTATGGGTAGAAACCCCTCCCTGGCATGAGACAACAATGTGATCTTTCTTGTCATTTTGATTGCAGCGAGTAAATCATAAATAGTGGAAGTCGGTTCAACAAAAGAGTTGCCAAAATAAGGTTCACTGCAACAAAACTGTGTTGCCAATATGTTAGCGACCACAATACAAGTCCTTCTATGTTTAATCAAACACGTTTTTAGTGCAATGTTAACTGACCCAGCAATGAAGACAGCCTTGATCATACTTACAGTATATCCCGCTGGACATGAGCACACTCCTGTTTCATGGTGACACTGCCCTTCATTCTGACAGGCACATGCCTGCCCACAGTCTGCACCGTGAGTGCCTACTGGACACGTCGTGTCACATCTGAAAAATCAAATCACCAAAGATTAGATGAGTTTGTTGTAAAAAACCCTGATGTTGACTTTAATATCATATCAATTGGGTTATTCCAGATATACTCCACACCCCTCCCCCTGGAATGCACTTCTGGAATTGGAAGTAAAAATGACACCTGGAATTCATGTGCCAGCACAAAAATCTATGGGAGGCTTCTGGAATTCCAGATTTCATGAGTTGAAATTTAGAAAATTTGACTTGAATTTCAATAATTTGGTGTACAATCCATGCCTCCAACTGGAATTGAAGACTAAAATAACAGCTGGATTTGGAATCCTGAATTGAATTCCAACTGGAAGTGTCCTATTTGGACATGCCTTCCATACAGGGGGCGGGGAGTGCAGAATACATCTGGAATATATAGCCAATTACTAGCTTTGGGTCACCTAGACTATCTCTAATGATACCTACTGCACTTATATGGCACAGTACCATATGGCTCAATACCACATTATCTCACCAAAATCTCTCATCAGCAACCAAAAACACAATTCCTTTTTAAAATAAGGATACCAAACTTATATCAAACGTTCCTCCCTTAAATGCAAGTGAGCAATGAATAAAAATATTCTATTACCCTAATATTTGTGAATTTTAGGAACTCAATAGAGTGTACCCAAACAAGGTATAATTAACATTGTGTCATTTGGATTCAAACTTGGTAAGCATGTCAAAATAATGTTACTAATTGATTTTTCATAGAACTGCAAGTCATATATCTAAAAACAGAAAGTAGGACACATGTTGTCAATCGTATACGCAGCACATGCAGTCTCATGGACGTCAAGATCAAGGACTTGACAATGTGGATGGGTGAGATTGACATGCATCATGGACTGACACATGAATCATTTCAATCAGTATAGTAAGATGTAACCATAGCAACCACAAACAACTGTTCCTTATCAGGCTATATAGTAGTAACAATTGAATACGTCAGAATAAGAACATCCCAACTCCAATAGCTCCCTTCTGTTAATTATACTTATAAAGTGTAAATGCATACAAATCTCTGAAAATGCTTTCACATCAATAAAATAGCTTTTCCATGTCAATATCCTAATCATTGTGTCACATTTGACCCTGTAGTTGACTTTTTTAGACATTGTTAGATAATTGTTACAGTACATAGTTGCTATATTTAAACAGCCATTACAAGAAAACCCCAACTCCATGAGCTCCCCTCTGCAAACATATGCAAGAAAAATTATCTAACAATGTCTAAAAAAGTCAACTACAAGGTCAAATGTGGCACTTTGATTGGGATAAAGACATGGAAATGCTTTTTTGTGATTTGTATGCATTTATATTTTACAGAACTTAACAGAATGGAGCTATTGGAGTTGGGATGTTCTTATTCTGGCGTATTCAATTTTATCATTTTGGCTACAACACTGACTGCCTAATCAGTTCCTTCCTAATTTTATTTGATTCAATTGAATACATACTTGTATCATTAACTCTTTCACTCTGGCAAGCCGTTCACAGCGGCTCGCAAAAGCGTACACAATTTGCCGGAATTTCTACTTTGTTGCAATTTGCAAGCAGTTGAAACGAAGAGCTAGTGCCATCATTTTTATTAACAAACAGAACCAGGCGGCGGCTGCTGCGCACTACTAGAAGCTACTACGTACATTTAGGGACTAGGGATTTCTAAACGTAAATTTAGGATACGTTTTACGTGTATTTCTATTGGGTCACGTATTGTAGAAAATATTGTTTTATTGATGCTAAAGTAAGTTACCATATAAAATCTATTTCAAACTTAAGAATTGATTAATTTGTTTTTTATGGGCCCAATTTACAGTCCAATTAACCACTTAAATATTTTGGTGTTGATTTAACTAGTTATCATAGTGTGGCTTATCATCTGAGCTCAGGAAGAAAGACCTCTTATCAAGATAGAGCAGAGCCATTAGGTCAAGAAAAGGCAAAACACTCTTGTTGGTTGAAGTCCATCATTATTCATCTGAATTTATAATGTATTCACTTGCATAATTATTAAGTGGCTGACATCCAGACCTCATGTTCAAAGTCCACCAACCACAAGTCCAGTCCTTACCTGAGACAAAAATACACCAAGAGTTGCGTATTTTCATCTCAGGTCCTCACCATATTAAAGTTTACAAATCAGCGATATATCAAATATTTAGAGCTAAATTAAAGCTTCAGTTGCAGTTCAGATATAACAAATATGCCTGTACGATCTCTTGTTATTATTCCTCCTAAATATTCATGAATTTATCATGTTCATCCATCGGCCGGTCACAGACAAGAGCAGTCTATTTCCCATGTGGAAGTTTTTACTACTTTCCCTTCAACCTCAATCTCCAGAGTCACAGTGAGCAGGGTTGACAGTGAGATATAATAAAGCAAATATTACATGGTTATATCGGTGAAGCAGTGCATCTATATATCCCTTGTAACTGGCTATGAGACTATTATCACCCAGCCTGCGACCTCAGGATAATAGCCTACCTTGGAGAAACTCGAGTAAAAATCTAGTACAAGATTGGAATGTGCACATTTGGAACATCATTCGAGTACACTTTAAGTACATTTCTAGTACAAATTGTTTAAATTGTTTGTATTTTTTAACAAACAATTTGTACTAGAATAATAATGTACTCGATTTGTACTAGATTTGTACTAGATTTCTTCCTGGGTAGTCACATAACCAGTACCTCGAAAAGATAGACTGCACTACTTCACCTCTAACCATGTAGTATACAAGAACCACTCAATGGGCAACAAACACACTTGTTTTTCAATCGGTGTGCAGTTTTCCAATAATTTACAACATCCTGATCTTGTTCTTGGTTTATTGCCGATAAGGCTCGACATCTTGTCCACTGACATCCCGACATCTTGCCTACTGACATCCCGATTCATTCATGTTTTCACATCCCACACCGTGCATAGTCAAAACAATCTGTAAATGCCAGAAATCTGTCAAATGGAAAATTGATGACATATTCTATATAGAAGTATATTGGAAAATGTGTAGCTGGGGGCACTCACATATGGCAGTGATGTACGAGTGCAACCGAGCACCTCAGAAGTAGGGGTCTTGCGGTGACAAATTGGGTAAAAAAAGGGTTTTTTTCAGTGACAAAATACATAAAAAATTGGGTCTTTCTGGGTCAAAATGGCCAAAAATTTGCAACATTTTGATGAATTTTGCAAAAGTTTTGCCATTTCTTGTGAAATTTTCAACAAATGTTTCGAAAAAATTACATCAAATTAAAAACAATTGTGGGTCAATATAAGTGACAAAGGTTGTTTTAGTGGCAAGGAAATTTAAAAAATATAGGGTCATTGAGTCACAGTTGGTACAAATATGCGCGAGAGAAGCTTACCAAACACTTGTTTTCCTTGTGACACTAAAATTGTCAGAGCTATCAAAAAGAGAATACAAAAAAACTCCTATCTCTGTCTGTTCTTATAGGCATAACAGATTTTCTCTCTTCTTGCCCCTTGTTGGTTTGTGTGGTTATTAAATAACCAGCCATATATGGAAGCTAATTATTTACCAGTATCCTATTAATAAATGACCTATTCCCGGTTTCTAAATTACCATGTTTTTTTATTACAGGATGAGTTATGGGTCATGTTGTAACAGTCAGATAACCTTATGATTAATTCAAACCACTCTGAGTAATTAAAAATAAAAACACAGGTATTTCATTAACGATAGTTGATTAACTAGAGTATTAATATTCAGTATCATCTGTGGCAATTTTTTGTAAGCTTTGAGTGCATAATTCAATCTATTGACACACTTCCAATTCATCTTATCAATTTTTAGCACCCTGTAAATTTGGAGTAATTCTCAGCCCAAAATGTCAAATTCAGGAATAATAGACTTGGTTCGTACTTAACACGATATATTCATCAAATATTTGTAGTATAATTTGTAACTGTCAAATTAAACAAGGTTAGTTTTTGTCGTTGATTGTTCAGGCTTTTTTTCATAATTTTTGTTTTCATTTTGTGAAGTTTTTCAATGCATGCATGAACCAATTCTTTTTTAATTTTTTAACTTTGATATATTTTTTATGATGGGGTAAATTGTTCTAATATATTTCAAAGCAATTAGATGTGTGTATTCCGATCACTTTCATTCACAAAATCAAATTGGAGATTCTGAATACCACATTAGGCCAAAAAAAATAAATTGTTATGTTGCCCTCAGCGACCGACCCTATTCAAAAATTAAAAAAAAAAATATTAGGGTCGGGAAAGCACCAAATTTTGCTCAGATTGGGTGTTTTTTGAGAAAATATTTTGAAAATAGTGGAAAATGCACCCAAATTTGGTACTTTAAGTGCTTTTTAAAAAAAATAATTAAAAAAGAAAAAAAAAATTTCCGACCGACCGACCGACTCAATTTTTCAGAAATCCCACTTGAGGGCAACACAACAATTAATTTCTTTTGGCATTAAAGCGCATATTTTTCTTGGCTGAATTACTGGAATGTTTTGTTACCGGTAACAAAAAACAAATATCCTAGGCCTATATGTACACATTTTTGTCTGTAGCATTAGGGACCGTTCACAAACACTTGTAAGGGGGGGGGGGGCTGATGCCAAAAGGGGGGCCCTTAAAATTTTTCACCCTCGTAAGGGGGGGCCCTGAAAAAAATTACCACAAATTTTCCGGTAAAAATCGAGTTTATATGCTTTTCTATGGGGTTGACCACTAATTTTTGTCGCAAAATGGGGGCCCTTAAATTTTTTGAGGTCGAAAAAGGGAGCCCCGAAAAATTTTCACAATTTTTTTTTTTCATCAGGCCCCCCCTTACAAGTGTTTGTGAACGGTCCCTTAATTTGGCTCAAGGTATGCGAATGACACTTTACAATTGCTTTTATGTTGGTGATGACCCTTCTTTCAAATATGGAGAAAGTGTAGGACTATGTTAAATTTGTCACCAGATAGGAATGCCTACCTTTAACATCTAGGACAAGACAACAGGACCTTCCCATCATGCTTCGCTTCCAATGGGATTTTTTGTAGGCCTACAGGTTTTAATGAGAGGGTTTAGGGATGAAACATAGCACAATCAGCAGACCTCATCCCAATTTCCCTAAACTCTCTCATCACAAACCAAATTCCCATTGGAAGCAAGGCATGATTGGAAGGTCCTGATGTCTTCTTTTATCTATGCCTACATGCATGCAATTGTTAAAGTTAGATTGTAGATAAGGTCATTGTACATCAATTTACCAATATCACTAAATAAACCCTAACCAATCTGCAAATAATATCAAAAACTCAAATTAATGTCATTTTGTGAGTTTATATCTTTGTGTACAGTCGTACTTGAAATGGGTCCTTAAACAGGATTGCGTACCCCGAGGTGCGCAATAAATCCTATTCCAAAACGGTGAGGGGTCCAGGGGCGGCTACGGGCACCTGCCTATGTCGGACGGGTCGCCAAATGTATTACTACCAGTAATTATTATTCTTTTTCTTGGGTAATCTCTTCAATGCATTGGCACTGTTCTTCAAGAGCTCACAAAATCATCATGATGATTTTTTTTTCAAGGAGGAGGATATGTAAAATTCCTATACATTTCCCGTAAGTACAGGAAAATACAAATCAAAATATACTGTAATACCAGAAACAAATAAGAAACAAATTGAAAATCAAAGCCTCATAAATCACGCTTAATTCCAGCACGATTAGAGTCGAATTTCAATAATACCAATCTTGACTGGCCATGTAATAAGCAGCCATGCATGCTCAATTAGACTGCAATCCATGCTAGTGTAATGAGTCATCCATCTTCATTCACATCGATGTTGTCTCCAAATGCACATCTATGAGGGGGTATCAAAAAGTTTTAAAGATCACCAAGAAGGAAAGGAGCTATATCGGTGAACTTTAGTCAGGATGGTCACTAGTCTTTGTGTACATTATGGTACAAATATTATGTCAATGGCATTTATACTTTCTATACAGGTGTTGATAGATGTCAACAACCTGCCTCCACTAACCAGATACTGCATGGAGAAATCAAAGATATGTGGCGAGATTAAATCTCTGCATTTGAAGGGTTACATCCCAGTAATTCTATGCAGATACATCTAAAGTTTAGATATTTGATACCATAGTGTAGGTTATAATCTCCTCTTTCCATCGATACCAAATTAAATTTATGGAAACCAGTCAAACTATGACATCATAACGACGTGATAAAGCATGGCTGACCTGAAAATGTTGATTTTAATGTGGATTTTTTTTGGCTAAAAGAGGGCCTCTAGAAAGTCCATTTGTGGATAGTCAGTTTTAAGTGCGAGATATGTGTTACTTTGCACAGTGGGTATGTAAAGATGAATCAAGGGTCACATAACAATGTTTTATTCCTGGATGTATTTCTTTTTGGTGATCTTTAAAACTTTTTGATACCCCCTTGTATGTTGCTCATAAATTAGCCCAGATAATGAGCATGGAGCATGTAGGTGGGTGTGACTGGTAATGTAATATTGGAAGCATGTTTCTCTACTCTAGTGATGCCTTTAATAAAACTGAAGTGGATTGGATATAAATGAGATGTTTATTATCAATATTGGTTGCTAAGTTACAAGTGTCTTACACTGAATGACTTGTATCGATGTTACGTTTCCTTGTTTGAAAGCTTGAAGGTGCAATTCATAATTATATGATGTGACAAAAACTTCACATCTTTTCTAGCTAAATAAAAAGAAGAGAACAAAATGAATACATGCTGAAAATACCAGCAAAGTTTCATTTCAAGAAAATGATAGGAAATGTGAAATAAATCGGCATATTTTTTTAAAAAGACAATCAACCGAAAAATACAGGGCTTTACTGATCTTTGAATGCGTTTACCTCAGTTATACGTTTTACTCCCTGACAACCTTTGACGGATATAACTTGACTTCTGGCAATTGTGTGAAGTTAAGGTGTCATTTTAATTCATAAAGCATGATCTTTGCAAATGATTAAAAAAGTGAAAATGACAAGAGGTGGCATTTATGGCTGGTTTGGGATGGACGGTCACATATGTGCAGGATAAACCTGCCAAACTAGAAAATGGATGGAAAGGTTCCTACTAGACCTAGGACTTTTCGGGTAATTTGCTACCCGGGTACCAGACTTATTTTTCAGTCAGGTACCCGGGTCCCCGACCGTATTGATATTGAGCACTTACAATGTTAGAACGGAAAGTTTGAAGGGTCTACTATGACAATTAATTTAATGACCATATGTCTCAATTACACCAAAACTTTTGATTTTTTTTTGCCAATTAATTTATATTGTGGTCATGATTTATCGATCAGATGATGATTTTATCATAAATTGTTGAACATAAAGTTTTTTGTTCAAAATTCTATGACTTTATTGTCCAGTTCGGGTAATCGATCTGCCGATTTTGTACCCGGGTAAGCTCATGACGGGCAGGTACCCAGGCTTTAGTCCCAGGCCTAGTTCCTACCACACTCAAGACAGATTTCATGTCAAAAGATGTTTCAGTATTGCTCATGCAATCACTCATTTCTATTCAGACCAAGAATCAATAGCCCTACAAAGGACTAGGCTTATACCAGTGACCTCAGCAGACTACCAAAACATACACATCATTCAGGATATCCAGTCTATGGAAAATCCGAACAATGTCGCCATGGCAACAGACACGAGGAACAGCCTTAACATTTGTACTTCAGTTTGGTTACCAGATCGCAATACCTAGTCAAATAGCAGAGGTTTAAAGCATCAACCAAACATTTACTTATAAAGTAATCAAAACCTTAAGTTTTAATGCATCTGGGGCCTATTTCACTACCATTACTTTTGGCGATGATTTCAAAAACTCTTGCTAACTAGAATCCATCGCAAATAACATTTCAGTTTGCGATGACTTTTTCATTTCAACAATAACATTTCATTTTTAATCTTCATGGATGAGACTATCGCAAATTTTGCAATGATCTCGTCCAAACAATGATGCGAAATAAAAGCATGTGATATCAAAAATTTAAGTACCTGCAAGATATCGTAAACATATTGCTTTGCGATGTTTGTTTTTTTCATTGCAAAATCTTAATGAAATTGGTTTTCGGAAAATCCATAGCAAATTTTAAATTTGCGATGATCTCACTTTTGTGATGAGGTTTGGCATTTGGATGGATTTAGACATTAGTGAAATAGGCCCCAGGTCCCCAACTCTTAACAAAAGCCTGAACATTAAGTAGGGAAAAAAGTACAATTTAGGTCCCATCAGAAATTAAATCATAATTGTTAAAACTTATTCTAAATCATAGACCGAGACCACCCCTAATTCTAACCCTAAACCAAACTTTGTAGCTTATATATCCATTTCTAACATGACCTAATGAATATGTTTTTAACTTTTTTTAATCATTCTATTGAGCCATCAGCAGATATCTCGCCTATTAATGGCATAGATTACGCTTATAATTTTGATCATGCCTTCTAAATTGAAGCATCATTTTCAACTTCTTATAACTGCCCTAACACAGTTTTGACTAGGCTGCTGACTTGGTACATTTAGAAATTTGAACAGTTTCAATCCAATTAAGTTTACATAGTTATAGATGAATGAAAGTCAACATCATATTTTGGAAGTTGCAATGCAAGCACTCTACATCCGATGCGTTGGCATAGCCACCCTCGCGTGATAAACATATGCAGACGCATGGATGCGTCGTTGATTTGTGTTGAACTCAGAAGGATGTTTGAATACCTAAATAATTCACGAGAAATTGTATGCTTGTATATATTTCTATGTTAATTTATAACTCTAGAACCCTTGTTCCAATCTGGACCAAACTTGGACCATGAACATGCAGCAACTGCCCCCACCCCCACTCCAATGTTTTGGTTCTAAGGGGATCCGAATAAAGTCATTTAAGAATAAAGGTCAATTTTTAGGTCAAATCATGAAATTGTCCCAGGTCATCCCAGGTCATTTCAAGGACACAGCCATTACTCCAGATCTATTGACCCTATTTGGACCCAAACCTATCTGGACCATTAATAGCAATTGGTCTGAGTATTTTCAGGGGGTGCTAGTCAACTAGAGGGGCCCATGCTATGTGCTAGTACCCTGTTATACTTTGATCAACACCAAAAAAACGGGCCGGGCCTATTTACATATTGAATTGATACAGAAAAGCGTGTGCGTAGCTGGACACAGTAAGAATGTAACAGAGGCAGCGCATGTTGCACGTGAGATTCGCGCATCAGTATCTACGGCGCGCGTGTAACTGGGATTATGTTTTACTTGCGGATGAAGAAAAGCCTCATAATTCCCGCCTATTTAGTGTTGATCAAAGACATTGATATCTTTAGCGACCTTGCCGGCTCAACCACTACAGGCGGAACATTACCGGTGAATGTCATCGTTTCCAAGTTGAAACCCGATCTAGTTATCCACAACAAAGCTGACAATTCTATCCATCTCGTTGAACTCACTGTGCCTTTTGAAACGAATATCGCCAATGCACATGAGCGTAAACAGAAAAAGTACGTTGGCCTTGTTTCCGACATTGAGGATAATGGGTTCGCCTGCGACCTGACATGCTTTGAAGTTGGGTCGAGAGGACTTATTACTCCTGACAATGTCGGCAACATTGCCAAGGTATTTTCCTCTGTAGGTTCCAAGCCAAAGAAGGCATTTGTGAGAGAAATCAGCAAATTGGCTCTTCTAGCGAGTTATACGATCTGGAATGCTAGACAAGAGCCGGCTTGGGGCTCAGATAATCAGCCCCTTATTGGCATATGATCTCGTTTCCTTTGCTGGTTTCTCAAACACCTTGTCTCCATCTCATTTTTTGCGCCGTTTTGTGATACTGTTTTTTTTTTTTTTTTTTTATATAGCCCTGCGTTGTTTGGGCATCAAAAAAATTTTGATGTTTCATTCTACGGCCTGGGCTTATGTGTACCTCCTTTATATCATTGTTGTTTTCATGATGCTTAATAAAGGTTGAAATAATAACAACATAGTATTATCAATTTGTACTTACAGACTTCCAGTGTAGCCAGCTATACAGGTACATGCCCCAGTGATATGGTTGCATTCAGCGCCATTCTTACATTGACATAGGCTCTGACATCCACTCCCAAATGTTCCTGTAGGACATGGGCTGTTGCAGGAGGTACCTGCAGAAAGGAGACAAAACATGGGATTTTTATCAGAAACAAATTATGTGAATGAAATTTGTGGTTGGCTTGATTTTAAAGAAGGTCCATTCCAAATCTCCCACAATTCCATTAGGCGACAAAAAACCTTGTTTTATGGGCCCGACCGACCGACCCTAATTTGCATTTTCTAAGAATTTTTTGCCAAAATCATACGTTTTTTGGCCAAAAT
>JXSR01S003203.1:30374-50071 GCA_000969725.1 Ophiothrix spiculata
CTTTTCTTCACAAAACTTTAAACGTTTGGGGAAAAAATTGAATAAATTTGACTTTAAATTAGGCAATTTGGTAACATGGATAAGTCACTTTTTCTTGGACATTGGTCTTTTGATGGGTGGCTTTTCAATTTTCGCAGAGGCACATCCCTACCCAAGCCAAATTTGAGTACCCCCGGGGGTTGCGGTAACGAACCTTGAATTGTAGAAAGAAAAAGAGAGCAAAAACTAGGTGTTGAAATCCCTTGCTACTTTACATTTGGTCAATAAATTGTGTTTGAAAAATAAAGAAACTATTTGTACAAATTTAACTGAGTAATTGTAGAGCATATCATCGAGTAACACTTTATTTTATACCTTGCATTCTTGTAATGGATATTTTTGACATTTTCCTTCGTATTTACCTACAGAGTATATCTGTTACAACAGGGTATAATGTAATCCCGAAATGCATTGCGGCTCAGTGCCATGATTTCAAGTACTAGTATCAAGTCGGAGAGTCACATACCATTATGCATACATTTATAGAAAGAGTAGTCGTCCATGACGACACGGGCACGCCACAGCAGACAAAAGCCACACAGAAAATAATAAGTGACTCAAACTTGTTAAAGTGAGTCAATTTGTCTCTGTAGTGATTGACTCACTTTGACAAGTTTGACTCACTTATTATTTTCTGTGCACATGAGTATTAACCCAAAGATACTTTCTGTAACCTCATAGGGGGGTGGTTAAAACGCCTGTGGGGTTTGTCCCCTACGGAACAACCTGGATAAACAAACAAAAAAACAAAAAAACAAGTAATGTTTAGGAGATTGCCAAATACTAATATGAGCCTGAATCTACAATCTTTGAAAAAATGTGTTGGGACACTTATGAATTTAAAGTTATTATCCGTATATAGCTATGCATTTTACACTATATAATTTTGGAACAATCCTCGAGTCGAAGTATAGCTTGAACCATTTTTACACTGGATCATCCCCCTCGGCCTCCCCACCAAACAATGTTGAGAAAATGCTACAACAAATCTACTAACATGGCGTCTTTCAGCATTGAAGTGGGGGAGAGGGGCTCGATTTAAAAATTTTCGTTTTATGTTTATGTCCCAACAGGTTTTTTTCAAAGATTGTACGATATAAAATACGAATCTTGTAGAAAATATATTTTATATTATTGCGTTTATTTGAAAATATATACATTTCAAATGCATTTTGGGTATCTTCAATAACAGCTCGGTGGTTATTTTAGCACCATGCCGCGAACTCCATATTAGGTGGGTGGGTGCAGTATTCAGTTACAGATCCTTGGTCGAGTCATTTTCAAGCATTTTATTGAAACTAAGAAAGTTGAATACACTCTTGTGTGCAAGGACTGCATGAAATTTAACGAAGCTATATAACTTATCTAAAATAATGTTATTGAAAATACTACCACCCCACCCCACATACCCTATACCCACAACACATCCACCACCCACCCCAACACACACACAACAACATACGGGCAACGTATATCACTGTCTTTTAAGTTAAACTTAATTAGTTGCACTATATCCAGAAAAATGTAAACCAATAACACTTTAATTTAAATCACTAGTCTTAACACAAACCAATGGCAAATGGGAAGATAAACTAAAAGAACAGTGTTGAATCAACCAGACGCACAAACCTGTTTAACTATGGTTTAACATTAACCAATCCTCATAAATCGGAACCTAAAGTCATGAAGTGAAACCCTTCTTATTATCATGTGTTGTTCTTAGCCATTTTCATTTTGTGTTACATCGTAAATTTGTAAAGATTCCCTAGTAAAAATCGAGTACAAAAATAGTACATCATTCCTAAGGTGCACATTTGAAACATCATTTAAGTACAATTTGAGTTCATTTATAGTACACAAATTTGTACTATATTTGTACTAAAACTGTACTATAATTGTGTTCCAAATCTGCATCTCAGGAATGTTGTACTAGAATTGTACTAGATTTTTTCCAGGGTTAACAAATCAGACCACAAAAAGTTTGAGGATCTTTACAAAATGTGCCATAACTTTTAAATCAGAGATTCAGAATAACACACACAAAATCATGTAAAACCCAATACAAGGTGTCCCAGAAAAAACACACCTTACAATCTTTGCGTGTAATTTTCTTAGATTTAATGAATAGTCAGAAAGAATGTAAAGGTTGCATTTTGTAGTCCATGAATTTGATTTAAGATACCGTTTGTTTCATTTCAATCGGTAATGTAGAACAGAAGATATGCTTTGTCAAATATTTGGATGTGAAATTTTCTGGTCCAATTTCACGATTTTGTAAGTTACCCTTGAATAACGTTCTTGAGTATTTTCCTTGATCTGCTCACTCAACCGTAACAATATTTATCAATATAATATGTGCATGCTATCTTTTATATGCTGAAATAGGGAACAAATTTGATGAAAATATAAGACAGATATGATAAATTTCCAAGGTGACTCATATTTTATTTCATTCAGAAACACTCCTACTTTATGACCAATAATCATGAAATTGGACAAGACCAAAATCCACCCAAATATTTGATATAACATAACTTTTGTTGTACTCTACTAATTTGAAATGAAACAAACAGCATAGGAAAGTTCAATTCATGGACTATAAAATGCAATCTTTACATACATGTACTTTCTAACTATCCGGTAAACCTAAGAAAATTACACGCAAAGATTGTAACGTTTTTCTGGGACACATTATTATTATTATAAAGTTTGTTAAAAATTGTACACTGCTTCCTCAGAAAAAAAGTTTGTTACGTTTTTATTGGGACACAAAGCAACATTTTGTACGTTCTTCAATCTAATGTACTGTAGCTTTAATCGTGGAAAAGTGATGCTTTAATTAAAGGATAATACTGATTGACGTTTTATGCTATGGTTACTATGGTTACTTTGACTTCATACCTAAAATTTAAAAATGAGAAAAAGAATACCGTATTATTAATATGTATGGCGATACGTAGGGCCTACTTGTACATGTGTAATCAATAAATTATTGATGCGATCTATTCCGTATACTAGTAGTTCAATTAGACCCGGACTCCTGGTCATGTACAATAGGGTGCATCAGACGCCCTCATGTCATACATATTTTTTCTACCTAGTCTTAGAATGTTCCATTTGGCTAGAAAACACGATGTGTAAAGTATTAAAAAAAATAGATGCGGTCTAGGGGGACCACGGTGGCATTAAAGTTAAGGTATTGAAATTGCCTGCTTACATAAGGCAGCTATTTATTATTACCTCCAGAAACCCACAAAGGAATAGCTGCCAAATGTGGTATTTCAAATAATGACTCCGAATGTTTCATATACAATAACCCCTATTTTTAAAAGCCAACCAACAATGACATGTTTTATCACAAGTTTGTGGTAATTGATATCAATAAAAGAATCAGACCAGATCAAAAATCCAATAATTGTCCACTTAAAGGGCTAACTGCATGAACGATCTTGATTGATTGATACTATAAAAACTACTTGACATGTTTGGTCCAGTTGGGTCCAGGGTTAATGAGTTTTGGTCATGACCATAAATTACTTAAAATGACCCCAGATGACCAAGGGTAAACTTTTTGAACACTGTTGAAATTTGACCTCAAATGACCTTTGACCTTAAATGACCTTTGACCTTAAATGACCTTGACCTGTCCCCTTAGAAGTCTCATGGTGCCAAAATGATTTATCACTAGTGATAATTAATGATCAATGAAATCACTTCAGATCATTCATGCAGTAAGCCTCAATTAGGCAATTATTGGATTTCTAGCTCTTTTCAATGCCTAAACAATAAGATCATTATTCAGCTTGAAATGTTTTATCACTTGTTATAATAAATGATCAGGCAAAATGAATGGTAGTGATTTTTCAAAGCATATGTCACTGAACTCAACCAAGCAGCTATTGTATTTTGTAGTGAGTTATGCTATAGAAAACACAATAGCTGCCTTTTGCATATTGCAAAACTAATGGCATGTATAAAAACTGCCACGTGGCCCCCCTAAACGAATTTCATTTTTGATGAAATTTGGCACAGGTATTTTTATCAAGCATCGGAACAAATGTGTACTAGGTAGAAGTTTACAAGAAGCTTTTTTAAAAATCATGGGGCGTTTGATGCACCCTAATGTACAAGCACGTTCTACATAATTGGATAATAGCTAGGACACTCAGTCACATGGACGCTGTATTTTATTACATCGGTGGGAAAGTAATCGTTGTCCCCCTGAAACTATAACGGAATAAAGCGTGAAACTGATGTTGCGTGAGAGTTGTTAGCCTATACTTTACTGTATAACACACAATAAGAACGGGGGACTTACATTCCTGCTACACCGGTGTAATGAATGGTACAGTCCTACCCATTTTATTGCCCCCCCCCCCCCCCCCCCCTTGACTTCAACGGAGTAAAGCGAAACCTATATACGTGATCGATACACGTACAAAATACATACTATAGGCCTACAAATATATAGGTACCCGGACAATAAATGGGTAGGACTGTAGCATTCATGACACCGGTGTGAAAGGAATCTTGGTCCCCCTGAAATGGTAGTCCGCCTTCCATAGACCATAACGGAGTAAAGCGTGAAACTAATGTTGCGTGAGAGTTGTTAGCCTATACTTTACTGTACAAGCCGGACAATAAGAACGAGGGACTTACATTCCTGCTACACCGGCACTGACGAGAGATAATTAGAATATAAGAATGTTGCAATCTGAGGATAAGAAATTGCTTAGTACCATTGGCCGGGGGGTTACTGACATTGAAAATGTTTACGTAGGCCTATATATAGGCCTATGTGCCCGCCTTTTGGGTGGGTTATTCACAGATTTGGTCACTAGCGATCGGGTGGTTTTCGTCTCGGGGGACAATTTACAAAAAAAGCACCCAATTTAAGTAAAGTTGGGTGCTTTTCCATCAAAATTGGTAAGTTGCTGGATGTTTTTTTAAGACAAAAATAGGTATAGAAATGGTCAGTTTTTCAAAGTCCGACAGGCATGTACCCGTACATTTTTTTATGAAGACCCCCCCGGGCAACTGCCAAGACCAGATAGAAAGTGATACATACACCAGTAAGTGTACAAACTCACATTGCTCTCTAACATAAACTTTCTTTTGTGAGATGCTTATTTACCCAGCTACTTGCAAGTTGGCTTTTGGGATATTCAGTTTGCTTTGCTGCCAATCAAGCAATTGTTAACTTCAGACGGGGTGGTCCCCAGAGTTTGCTTTGCTGGGGGTCGATACATAAGAACGTTTTGAATAAAATAGACACAATGCAAATGCCGGGTGGTAAAAGGTCGTATGTGATATTTGAAGCAAATTCTACTTATATAGCAATATTTGGAGAACCCATGCAAATGCATTCAAAAACTGAATAAACATCTTGGAGCCCTGCTGAAGATAAGTTTCCTTTAGCTTATACATGGTACCAAGTACCAAGATGAGTTTCCTTGGCGAAAGCCTATAAACAAGATTTAAAATTAGTTATACAGTACTTTAATTTAATGAAAGATTAAAGATGTTTGAAAATAATATGCATTAAGACTTTTAATGCAAAATTGTGTTCCAAGGAAAATGACAAATAAAAATGACAGTTACAACTCTCATACGCACGGCCAAAAACTCAGATTGAAATCAAATGATATTGTAATTTTATAAGATGGGGTCACCGTCTAAAATAGTGATTGGGAGATTATATAAAGTTGATCATTGTTATTGAGGCGTGTCGAATTAAACGCTTTTGTAGCTCACAGTCGAGGGCTACTCAACTTGCAAAGTGATTCAACAACCCCAGGACTTCAACAACTTTGTACGACTTCACTTGAAAGTTTAATGAGCTATTACACATTGGATGATCATAATTGGAAATCAGCTGTCGCAATGGGAATTAGTTCAATCACTTCATTGTAATGATCGTAATTTACAATAGATCGATCAAAAATCTACGGTATGCAATCGTTGTCAGTTTGATTTATTTTGTAAATTGAACCTCGGACCAATAATATCAATCGCTTGTATTCTTCCTTGTGTGCAAATGGTGTGTTTGTCCAAGTTGTGTGGATGTCAACATATTTATATCGAGGTACGTCGTCGGCAGTTGACTCTGCAAGCTTCTGCCGCTCAGAGGGAAACCAGTAGTTGTTCTGTAAGTAAAAATGCTGCTTGTCTTTTTTACATGTTTTATCAATTTATCAGCTACGTGTATTTTGTTCACCACTGCTATATAAAATATTTTGTACATCCTAGTCTGAGCTTCCAGACCCATACTCCATTTCATTACATCCGAAATCCGAGTGTTGTGTTTATCCTCGATATTCTTGGTGCTTATTGGTCCTATCAATAGGTAGAATTTTAAAGGTATACATTTGCTATTTCCGGTGTAATGAGACTGAGTGTCTCCCATAACCAGGAGTCCGGGTCTAATTGAACAACACGGAATAAGTCGCAATCAATGATATGTTGATCGCACATATAAGTACGTTCTACACAATTGAATAGTACCTAGGACGCTCATACATTGGAGACAATCCTGCATGCATGTCACAGTAGGGATAATTCATAGTTAGGAATAGGACGCTCAGTTACACGGACGCTGTACACCGGTCCCATGCTTGTTTGAATTAACTAATTTCTTCATATAAATATAAGGAGGTTATCATTCGTAATCTTAATTAGCCATGTTTGTGCAGTGTATGATACTGAAATATATATAATGTATAACAAACTTAGATCAGCACGGCAGTCATTACGGTTTGACAGCTTCAACTATACGTCAGTAGGCAAGTGACTTTTTTTTTGCTATTTGCCATCACCTTTTTTTTACATTACTCATGTATCATTGTAAACAATATTAATGAGCATCCACTGAAGTTTTTGTTGATTGAAAAAAATCAAAACGTGTGCTTTGATCATGCATTTTTTTTTAAATGTTTGCGTTTGTTTACGACAAAATGATCATTAATTTTACAAGTATTTGTTTGAAATACTCCTTGAATACCATGGTCTAGGACTTTAGCATATAAGGTGTGCAAGAGCATATTTCCCTCGTTTTACATGATGCGAGACATGAATATGGACTGACTGCGCTCCATTGACTCGATTTTTTTTTTATTTTGTGATGTCTCATTTTGAACAAGTTGTTTAATATGAGACTTCAAAAAAATGAAAATAGATAACCATTGAGTTGTTCAAAATGAGACTTCAAAAAATCCACAAATCAACCATTGAGTAAATGGAGCCCAGTCAGTCGATATTCGTGTAAATCATATGGACTGACAAGTGAGTCTAACTTAACAAACTTAATTTGACATAGAACAAGTTGAGAGACTTTTGGAAACATTTGCCTGAAGGCTACCATCATATAGAAAAAAGCAAACAATTTCTTTATTTTTGCAATAAATGCTAATGGCTTTTGTTTTGCATAGTAGCTGATATTCGATTTTCTGAGTGTCCAATTTCTTAATCTGACTGCCAGTATTTCGCCTGCGACCATTAGCATTTGTCACTCTATTGTTGACTGAATTTATTATATTATTTTGTAAAGTAAGTTGTGTTAAGTACCCATACTTAATTTCAATTTCTCACATTGTCTGCTCCTCTGCCTGATATTGTAGTTTACAGTGTGTCCCAGAATAAACCTTACAATCTTTGCGTGTAATTTTCATGGGTTTAACGGATAGTCAGAAAGTATGTAAAAATTGTATTTTATAGCCCATGACTTGAACTTTTAGATATCGTTTGTTTCATTTCAATCAGTAGTATACAACAGAAGTTATGTTGTATCAAACTTTTGAGTGGATTTTTGTCTGGTCCAATTTCATGATTATTGGCCATAAAGTAAGGGTGTTTCTGAATGGAATAAAATTGAGTCACCTTGGAAAACTTATCATATCTATCTTATTTTTACATCAAATTTGTTCATTTTTTCAGCATAGATAAAAGAAATCATGTGCGTACGTATTGAATAAGTAAATATCGTTACGGTTGAGTGAACAGATCAATGACAATACTCAATAGAGCTTCATTCAAGGGGAACTTACAAACACGTAATTGGACCAGCAAATTTTACATTCAATTATTTGACAAAGTATAACTTTTTTTTTGTTAATTACCGATTGAAATGAAACAAACGGTATCTGAAAGCTCAATTCATGGGCTATTAAATGCAAACCTTTACATACTTTCGAACTATCCGTTAAACCCATGAAAATTGCACGCAAAGATTGTAAGGTTTATTCTGGGACACACTACATCAACTTAAGTAAAGAATATAGATAGTCAGGTAATAGATCCCAGCAGTTGCTGCAGGCTCATTCCAAAGTAACGTTTGTGACCGAAAAATTGAGAAATTTCACTTTTAAATGGCCACAGAACCTAGCAAAAACATTATATCAACAAGTTTGTTGTTGATAATGTTGCTCACTGGTGGGGTCAAGACATGTAGATGTTTGAAAATTAAATCAATTGTCAAAATCCTGAGTAAAGTCCATGTAACGTTCGGTAACGTTTGTGACCGCGCACGGAAATGATTTTTTGCTCCGAATGACTTCAAAGTACAATTTCTCTGAAGTGTCAACGATTTTTTTAATGCGCCTTACACCGATTATGGGAAACATATTTACAAATATTTCATAAAAATTACAGAACATTATATCGCCAGGAATAATTGTAATGCATTGTTTTGTGTTGTAACGTTTGGTAACGTTTGTGACATTTTGGTGTAACTTTTTGGTAACGTTTGTGACATTTTTGAAACAAAACATGTGCTCATTCATGCACGGATAGACAAACTTTACAATTTCTGATTGGAAAACACTTCTTACGTACCAAGTAACAAATGTATGACTAAAAAACATGCTTATGTGGTCGAATAAAAAAGCGGATTTTTTGCTTGAAATATAAAAAGGTTCAGTTTCCACTGGAATGAGCCTGCAGATAAGCAAAGGGTCCATCCAGTAAGCCGTTTAGTATTTACTTACGTGAAATAATAGGAAAACAATAGTACTATTTTTATGAATTCGGTAAAAATGTTTCGAATTAGTTGAATCTTCATGGACCAATGATATGGTGTTCATTCAAAACTTGAACAATTTCAAAAATGAACATAAGTACGATACTAGCTGTTCTTTGATTGTGTGCAAGAAAGATATATACATTTGTAAGTTTATGTTGGTGTAAAAAGTGACTTTGAAGTGCTTCAGTAAACGAGGTATGAAAAGACCAATTAGCAATCCTCATTGTAGCAGTTTGCCTTCCCAGGGTCCGGAATCACTCTGAAGTTTGTTTTGTACTAACTGCTTGTAGTTACTTATTGGCTGAAGTGTGACTTAAAGAAGGTATGAATCGACTTATTTATTTACAAGATAGGTTAGAGTAAGTTTGACAAATATTGCAGGAATGTAATTGAAGAAAAGGCGTTTGATCATGAAAGAAGAGGAAAAATATTATTCATTTAGTAGATGCAAACTCAGTTAGGGACTTTTGAGAGATAGAGATCTTACAATCTATTGATTTTGTACCGAATCTGTGCTGACAGCTTGTTTTCAACTCTTGAATTGCATTTTCTATGTCTTGTACCCAGAGTTGCGGTATTTACAGTGAAACCTCTTTAACACAAAAATCTGTTAACCTCAAAACCATAATAGCACAAAAATAAATTCCTCATAACACAAGTTAAAATGAATGATTCCTCAAGATTTCGTGTTAAAGAGGTTCTTATACTGTATCTTTTTGCATGTTAAGTTCCAATTGGCTTGCATTTCTAGGAGTTATGAATGGAAAAAATTTACTACGATGTTAAATGCCATTTATCTTGTTACTTTAATAGCATCAATGGGTCGCCATGATCCTATGCCAAGTTCCAGCGCTACAACACTATTATTACAGCGATATGTCATAAAGATATACTTTAGTTAGACTCTTAATAAAATATAAAAGAACTCTAAAGTATGACGTAGACGAAAAATAAATTGGTAGTTATTGGTTGATAGAGTTTTCCTAGCAGGGATTCTACCGCTGGCCCAGTTCATACATGCTTGGTCAGGGAGTTCCCGCCCGAGAGTAGAAGTTATTTTTTTTCTTATTAACCATTATAACATGTCTTCTAATACGACGTGCAGGAGGTTAATTCTCGATCAAAACCAACGCCCTAGTACTTTGTTCGCTCTTCTTGTTTGTTTTCATCTATAGGAATCAGTACTGATAGGCATATTACAATTTTTATCATTCGGGTGTGGTCAACGACGAAGACATTTTGGAATACTTCTGGAAAAGTACCACTAGATTTCAGGACATAATTTCAGATGTAGATGGATTCAGATTAAGAGATGCATAGTTTGAAATATTAAAGTTATGCGACGGGTTGTTAAAGTTGGAATACGTAAGGAATTTGTATGAACTGCACCATAGCCAAAGTTATTAAAGGTATGTACAAATGTAAAAGTATTTATAGAAATTAATTTTTGTTTAACATTTTTAAAATTATCATTATATATAGATGCAGAAGCTTCGATACCTGCTCATTTTTGATGACACTTAAACATTTCTAAAGAATAATTGAAGGGGTAGGCGCAAATAGTGCTAACCCTCATTCTGCACAAGTTACTGGTTTTGATTTAATGATTTTTTGACTATAAAGATGAAAAATAGTTTTCGGAAAGTTTACTATGATCAAGTACATGGGCGAATAAAAATATTTTGACTAATTTTGGAGTCCCGTGTGATTACAATAAAACAAGCAGTCACTTGTAAAAGTGAGGGTTAGCACTATATTGCCCAGAGGTCTTGCACATTATAATTTCTAGGTTTCTAGAAACACTAGATGCCAACGTTTTTTCTTTTTCAAAATGCTAGATCTAAGAGTAGGCCTACTTGATGCAAGGATTATGAATTCAGTGATTCCAGAAAAAAATATGGTGTTTCTAAATGATCTACGGCGCTGAATAAAATTCAGGGGCAATATACATGTATAGTGCTAAGCCATAGTGTCTGATTTTAAGCCACCCTTAGACTTTTGAACGGCTAAATCATAGCCAAACAACAATGTTGCTGAGATGTTTTGCCGAAAATTAATTGAAAAATGAAGTAATAACTTGTTTTAAATGCATCTGTTTCAAAACCAGAACAAAGGTGGTCGAAAAATAGGTGGGGGTTAACATTTGCGCCTACCCCTTCAATTAGAAAGAAATTATTCACACAGATGAGTTCTTATTAAAAAGTATTACACATGCGCCTGCTATATGTTATTTATTAAATTCTGTCATTTCAAAATTAATTATTGCATAATCACCATTTAAATGAAAATTCATCAAATAACCGCAATTACTTAAGTTAGTTAACATTAGGTGTTATATTCCGGACATGATATCACCTAATTTCTGTTCTTAATGATTTATAACCGTCTCCTTTAAATTTCATTAGCACTCAAAGGAAGTCATGCCTTAGATTAGAAATTGAAACTTTTGTGATTTTATTAATTTAAAATATAAATGGTAAAAAAGATTTGCGATTTAAATTTTAGAATTAATAGTTTTAATTGTGAGTTTTGGCATCTTTATTTTCATTTTTATTAATTTGAATAGGAAAAACTAGATTGTATATATAAAACACTCGTCCTTTTTAAAAAAAATTATATCCTTCTGTTAAAATAATGAATTCTTTACCAATAAGTATGCATATAGTTTGCCCTTTTGAAATTCGACAACGGAAACTCATTCAAATATGCAAATTAGGCGTTTTTATTTGTTTAGACATCGTAGGTATTGGGTGTCAAATTACCCAGGTACGTAGGTATGAAGTGCCTAACATTTTTAGGCATAGGCCTATACTAAAAAATTGAAATATGTCAAAATTGAAATATATGAAATAAAAGATACCGTAACGATTAAAATAGCTTCTAAAGTGTAAACTTCTGCCTGCTTTTTTTCAGTAATTTTAAAGCGAGAGATGCAACTTTAATTTATCTCTTTCAATCAGAGTTTAGTACATTCATGACAGGTGCTATTATTGGGACAAACTACATGAGGGCTTGGGATGTACATCCATGTACAATTCCAGGAGGCGAGATTGTGTCTACCATACACTGTTAGAACGTTGGGCAAATAATTTACCCAACGTTGGTTCAACTATGAACAACCCAACTTCTGGGTAAATAATTACCAACGTTGCGTACAATGTTGGCTGATTACCTAACTGTTGGGTAAAAGTTTTAGCTAATTACCCAAATATTGGGTAAAATTTCATCAAGAGTTGGTTAATATTATTTACCCAACAATTGGGTTGTTCATAGTTTAACCAACGCTAAAAAATTGCCCAACAGTATAACAGTGTAGGTGTCTACACGATGACGCGTCAACCGTAGATGTGGATCTACGTCGCGTAAGAGGGGAGCGTGGCCGAGCGGGTAGAGCACGGGTCTCGTAATACAGAGATTGTGGGTTCGAGCCCCGGGCCGGGCGGTTTTCGTCTCCTTGTTTCCTTGGGCAAGAAACTTTACTCTACTTGCTCCGTGGTCGGACAGTCACGTAAAGCCGTGGGTCCCCTGTGCGAATGCTCCTTCATGGGGCGCTGCATACAGTGTATACCTGGTGAGTCTATTCAACTCCGCATATGTGTTTGTGCCTACGCGTTAAGCTACGCGTACTACAAAGTGCATACCAACTCGCACGCACACGCAGTGTGTGAGGTGCACGAACGCATCGAGTTTAATATTCACGAATGTACATCCCACGAATGTATGTACATTTCAAGCCCTCGTGTAGTTTGCCCCATTATTGTACGAAGAGTACCATCATGGTTGTTGCATAAAAAATATGCAGGCTGATTCATAATTTTTTTTAACTTTTAGAAGATGTTAATTTGTCGTCCGTATTTTTCGCTCGTCTCTTTTCTGCATATTATCTTTGATCATGTTGTTCCCTTGTACTACACTCTCAGAAAAAAGTGCTATTAAGAACCTTTTTTATCCTCTATATAGAACCATTTCGGCTAAAAAGGTTCTAATAAAAGAACTTTTAAGACGAAACGGTTCTTAATAGCACCTTTTTTTCTGAGAGTGTAGCCAATCTATATGTCAATCATAATCGAAGATGTTAAATTTGTAAGAAAATATGCACATTGAAAAATGACATCTCAATGAAAGAATGACAAATTGTTTAACCTCATTAGCATACATACAAAAACAACAGATATGTGGAATGCGTGAATTTATACAGATTTTTACTTTAGAATAAATTGTTTAATTCGTTTTGTAAATCTCTTTCGCTTTAATCTGGATTATCGGATAATGATAAAAAGTTATTTTAATCTCAAGTAAATATAATGAAAGACCACGTGCATTTAATCACTTGCTATCTAAATATTATTATCATAAGTATTATTTGCTTCATTAGATTTCAATAGTTAAAAGAAAGGCACGTTCTGAAGAACAAAAAACTCTCTTGGACTTAAACGAAACTGTGTTGAAAGAAATCAAAACGAGTACGGTTAAACGAGTAAGGACCTATTTCCTTTACTTATATATGAATGCGTCACTTCTGATAATGATGTTCATGGTTCTTTAAGAATGTTGCCGATGATAAGGTAAGGACCCCCTAACCGACATCTGGGATGTAGTAGCCTGTATGACAACTCATACTTTCCAGGGGTCACACATAGAAAAGGACTAGAACCTGCCAATCTACCATCTCTAAAAAACGACGTAATTATGGGAAGGAAACAGATAATATTTTGCTATACCTGCTTTATCACGTTATTTTGTAATTTAAGCTGATACTGATAATTCTCTGACTTGACCCCTCCACCCCCCCCCCAAAAAAAAAAAAGTCCTGGCACCATGACTTGGCTCTATGGAAATATGTGTAGTAAAACTGCCTGTTAAGCTTGCTACGTTTTTACTTGAAATATTTGAAAAAGTTAAAAAAAAATATTAAATCCATCACTCTAAATCTGGACGTAAAAAATTTAAGGTTGTCAAATTCGGAAACACAATGTTACACTTACAGCATACAAGTTTGGGCCTCAAAATCATACATTCTAATGATGTTAACAAATCACCTATCATGAGATGCACAAGACCTTCAAGGAGCATACTGATTATGAAATTTGTGAACAGCTTCGATATTTTGGCTGAATTTGAGGTGTGGATTTAGTCCCAGGATGGTCTGTATAAACATGCTTAAATGACAGTTTTGCTACATATCATTTACCACTACCCCATTACTACTTCCCCACCAACACCGTAACCATCCCCTACCCCTGTTGTTTAAGCACGAAGTTCCTTAACTCAACTTTAGCATGAAATGTTATTACATGGTTTGATATGCTATGGAGTCTGTTAGATTTGATACACGATATACAAGACAAAGTGTCGATAGCAATACAAGTACTTTATCTGTAGGTTATTAGATATCTTGTGTGTAAATACCGACCCAGGAAGGAGGTTTTTGTGCTGAAAGGTCAGCTGCACTTCTGAAGTCTCAAAACATGTACAATGATAACAAACACGCAAGTTTAGTCTCTGCCTATAGTCCACATCAGGGAGATAATTTGTTATTTAAGGCTGGGGAAGACCTTCAATTGGCATAAATGGTTTTGTACTCCAACTCTCAAACTAATTGAATAAACTATATAAAAGTATACATTTTTAGAAGCGGATTTTTACCCCCCCCCCCGGGGGGGGGGGGTACTTAGTGGAAAGGTGGGTGTACGGACGCGCGGCCGAGAACGGTTGCATTTTTAACCTCCCTGGTTTACCAAAGGCCCCTCAAAAATTTGAAAAATGGTTTACATAACGGTTGCATTTTTCAAAAATGACCATTTTTTGACAAATTTTTCCTTTGGATTACATATCGGTTCGACTTTTGAAGTACAATTTACATTGTAAAAATGCATTAAATGGTCTAAATAACCGTTGTTAAAGTCAAATTGGTTTACATATGGGTAGTATTTTTTTGCTTCCTCATGTTTACAAAACGGGTGGTAGTCGAAAACTCCGGCCGCGCGTCCGTACCCAACCGACATCTGAGTACCCCCGGGATTTTTACCCTGAACGTGATGATGATATTAGTTTGTGACCAAAAATGACAATTTTGGCAACAAATGCCAAAAACCGTATTTTTTGCCCCCAAATTTCTGGAAAGCCTAACTAAAATTTGCATTTGTGAAATGTTTAACTATTTTACTTTTTTGGAATCTGGAAACAAATGCCTAGGAACGCTTTTCTCAATTTTTTGATTTTTTTCTTAGTTTAAAAAAAATGCCAAAAATAGGTCAAAACATGTAAAATCCCACCGCTGCCACCAAAATGGCAATTTTTAGCCTATTTTTGGAAATTTTTCAAAAAATAAGATAGAAATAAAAAAATTGAGAAAACCGTTCCGAGACATTTGTTTCTAAATTCCAAAAAGCAAAAACAAGTTCAAAATTTAACGAATTCAACTTTTAGTTAGGCTTTCCAGAAATTTTTGGGGCAAAAATGATGATTTTTTGCATTTTTTTTTTGCCAAAATCGACATTTTGGTAAAACTCGATATCGCCAATGTGTTCAGGGTAAAAATCCACTGTTAAAAATGTATACTTTTATATTGTTTATGGAATTAGTTTGAGAGTTAGAGTACAAAAAACATTTATCATGTTTATGCCATTTGAAGGTCTACCCCAGCCTAAAGCTCCCAGAGGTTACCAAAGGTAAAGTCAGAATCCGTCATAGACCTGTATATTATAGGTGGATATAGAATTGGGATCCGCATGCGAGAGGTCCCTGGTTTGAGCCCCGGTGGAAACCTCCAATTGTTGACACCCTTATTTCATGTGAACAAAAAGGGGTAGGTAATAGGTTAGTGTTAATTGTCATCATCTTCATGGATGAACTCTCACAGTCACGTCCTCCTATATACTAATATCAAAGACTTCACGCTAGTTAGTCGAGAGAAATCCAAACCGAAGTATTCATCTATACTATTGCAGTGTTACTTATTATTATACCTTTGACCTTGGATAACCTTGACCGGTTTGCCATCAAAATACTCAAGGGGCCAATTACTATGCATGGTCCAAGTTTGGTGCAGTTAGGGTCAGTGGTTCTGGAGTTATGGTCGTGATTTTGAAATGACCTGGCCTGGGATTACCTTAGGTCAACTTTTCGGACAATTTCAAGATTTGACTGAGATTGATTTTTGACCTTGGTTGACCTTGACTAAACCCCCATAAAATACTCGGGGCAATTACTATGGTAATGGTCCCCGGTAATGGTCCAAGTGTGGTCACAGTAGGGTCAAAAGTTCTGGACCTGATCTTGAATGACCTGAATGACCTTAGCTCAACTCTTCTTTTAATTTTGAGGCTTGAGCTTAGAATGACCTTTGACCTTGGATTACCTCAGCCAGACCTCCTTTTAAACACTCGGGCTGATTTTCAAGACATCAGCATTCAGAAATAAGTTTGAAATCAGTGTAAAAATTGACCTACATTAATATTCACAGGACGTTCTGACACTGCGGGTCACTATTCATTGTCCATTAGACTACAATGTACATCTGATCTAATAATATCGGTCAACTAGGTAGTACACAATCTTGAGCCATTAGGTCCATTAGAGGTCCTAATGAGTTAATTACTGCCAACTTCGAGTTGGTCTCTAAAATAATTTCTTGATAATCACTATAATAATGTATAAGTTACAATTTTATAATTCGTATTTGACCAAGCTGTTTGGTTCGAACACATGAATGAAGAGATAACAACTACTTTAATTTTGTACTCTAGATAAGGCTTCTGGTGAATTCATGAATGGGTCTTTTTTCCCTTTTTTTTTTGTTTAACCTGGCAAACACGGATTCTGATATCTTGGGAGACTAGAACGGAGTTTGTTGCAAATGGAAGGCATTGGCGTAGCCAGCATAGGGCAAGGGGGAGACTGTCCCCCTGACAAAAAATCGAGCGGGAAATCGGGACAGCAAGCGGCAAAAATCGGGAAGAATAAGAAAAATAAGAGAGCAGCTGCAAGACTGCTAGACAGGAAACATGGGGAAAAGCAGAAAATCGTGTCAAAAGATGTGCAAAATCGCTTAAAACGGTTTTTTTTTTGCTTGTCAGGTTTTGAAATCGACTTGGATTTATTTTGGGTGTACGGAAATGAATTTTTGCCGGGAAACTCGGGAAAAAATCGGGGCGAAATATTCCCCCCCCCCCGACCAAAAAGTCTATAGCTACCCCACTGAATGAAGGGACAATTTCATTAGTGCGATTATTCAATTCAAGGTTTGATTTTTGTTTAATGGGGTAATTTCTGAAAGATTTTGTAACAATATTGTTTAACTCCATTATGCTAACCCGACCAGTGTTATTCTAAGTTCAGAGTCTAAGACATGGGCGTGGTAAAAGTTATCAAAACACTGGTTCTCAGATTTAAGATTTTGTCAAAGAAGTTGCTCAAAATTTCAAAAATAATTCGGAGAGGTCAAAAGTGAGCCTCGAGACCATTGTAACAGGATCCGACATAGCCAATGGCGAAATGGTGCCAATCAATCTTGGTTAGATAGTTTGAAAAGAAAAACGAGTGTTTATATAATAGATTTCACCAAGAAAGAGAAAAAATGTTGCTATCTACTGCTTGTTTCGTTTAATGGAAGGTATGACATTTTGTACAATTTGAGGATGAATATTTGTGTCAGGACTTTATCATTTATGGCTTTGTTTAGAAGTTTTTTACAATCTCAACAATTTGGTTAAATTCGGAATGTTATTGATAGAAGTTCTAAATAAAAAGTATATATATCTAGCGATATTCAACTGGGGAAAGACTACTTGCGTGTTAGTTATCATGGTTATTCAACTGGATGACTAATCTTCACCAATTTATCATGTTTATCATGGTTATCATTGTACATGTTTTAAAGTTTTAATAAGCAGTTCACATTGAGACGTTGAGCGAGATTTGAAAAGTGCAACTGACCTTCCAGTACAAAAACCTCCTTCCCGGGTCGGTATTTACAAACAAGATATCTGATAACCTACAGATCAAGTACTTGTGATGCTATCGACACTTTGTCTTGTATATCGTGTATCAAATCTAACAGACTCCATAGCATATCAAACCATGTAATAACATTTTAAGGTGAGTCGAGGAACTTCGTGCTTAAACAAATGGGGGGGGGGGGGGGGGTGGGTGTCAAAGAATAGTATGCTGAAAAAAAATTGGATATTCAAATTTACTTGAATTTATGCAGACACTATCGGCACTTTGTCTTGTATATCGTGTATCAAATCTAAGAGATTCCTGAGTATATCATACTATGTAATAACATTTCAAAATTAAATACAGAATGCTGAAACGAACATTAAGATTTTCAGGGGAAAAGTTGTTTTTGGCGATTTAAAGGTATCATGCCAAATGACCTTATTATGAACATTATTTACAAACATTTTGCATAAAGGCCATTCAAATCTGTTATGATTTATGAAAACCTACATTGTTTACGCATCTGTATTTTAATTCATGCAAATTGACTTTAATTAAAGGGACTGACCTAAATCCTCGCTACTTGTCTAACTATAGGGTCTATATTATAATAATTTTAACTTCTTTAACAACTTTTTCCACAGTTGGTAATCAATCAATCAATCAATCAATGATATAAGTACTTGCATAACATGCATACCCCATGAAGGAGTCTATTCGTACAGGGGACCCACGGCTTTACGTGACTGTCGACCACGGAGCAAGTAGAGTTATGCATTTCCCCCCAAATTCCATAAATTCAGGGAAACTATTATCAGGTTACCATTAACATGATTAACATGTTCTAGTGATGATGTATGTTAAAAATATTTCATGCAAATTTTTGTGATGTTACTATAAGAGATAATCCATGAAAATGCAAAGAAAAACTGTCTCCCTGATGTAACATCATATCACACGAAATTCGGAGACTAAACTTGCGTGCTTGTAATACCATTGTACATGTTTTAAACGGTCCAATTTGAGCTTGATTAGACATGTTAGAGTTGATATGTGTAACTGACCTTCCAGTACAAAAACCTAATTCCTGGGTCGGTATTTACAAACAAGATATCTGATAACCTACACATCAAGTACTTGTAATGCTATCGACACTTTGTCTTGTATATCGTGTATCAATTCCAGCAGGCTTCATAGCATATCAAACCATGCAATAACATTTCATGCTGAAGATGAATCGAGGACTTCGTGCTTAAACAAACGGGGGAGGGGTGGGTGCCAAGGGGGGCCACTCAAGTATAATGTTGCAGGCATAGCGTGACCAAGAAAATGGTGAATTAGGGTTGTTTTTGAGGACCGAAGGGTGAATCAGGTGACACCTTTTAGGGTATCAAAAACAGCAGTTATGGGACACTGTCAAGAAATAGGGTACTTTTTCAAACCCTAGTATGAAAACAGTATCGATAAAATCCCGATTTAGGATGTGAATAGGGGAAAAAGGTGATATTTTGGCGGAACCCTCCACCCTTTAGGGGGTGTTTTGAAAAACTGTGGTCAAGCTATGCCTGCAACATTATGCTTGAGTGGCCCCCGTGGGTTGGTGTCAGGGCGAGGTGTGGGGTGTCAAAGAATAGTCTGCTGAAAAAATATTGGATATTCCAAATAAGCCAAAAAAAAAAAAGTCATGGATGACGAGGGC
>JXSR01S003204.1:23353-36281 GCA_000969725.1 Ophiothrix spiculata
TTTTTAAGAAATGTGATATCATCTGTCTGCTCGTCAGATTATTTTTCTATTTGGATGTTACAACCTGCCTTCTTTCTTTCTTTCCATCAATTTCTATAATGACGAATTCTGTATAGTATGGGACATGCATTTATGGACATTAAAATACTTAGACAATTATTAAAAAAGCATAGAAACACAAATTACTATTTAACACACCAATTAAGTCAGTTTCATGTCTTACAGTTTTCTATTTTTTCCCTTCCCCAATTTTTCTAATTTCCCGCTTAATTTCTTGTCAGGGGGCGGGACTACCCTCTTACATTATAAGCTACTTGATCATGATTTCAATATATTTTCGAGCTAAAAGAGCATTACCATTGCTTCTTGCTTCTAACTTAGTGGAATCTAGGCTAGTCCCTTTAATATAGAGTTCACATAAAACATCAATTGATACTGTGTGAATAACCCAATAAAAATTCTTTAAGCCGGATTCTATACTGGAAGTTTAAAGAAATTTGGTATATGTTTCAAACATATTGAATACAGTGTGAATGAAAATGAAAACTAACAGATATTATAAACATTTAAATTTAAAGCGAGTAGATTGTATATAGTGTGTATTGATATGTGTTTCTACAGGTAATTGCTATTTAAACACTAATGGTACTATAAAATATTATGACTTTTAAATTAGCTTCAGTTTCCATTTTATGATTTAAAAAAAGCATAAAAACAACATTCAACTTCCCAGCCAATTTTCACTTCATCAGAGCTGGGACCATAAAACCTATGGTCCAAGATCAGAGACTGTTTGTATGCAAATCTTCACTTGAGACAGGGTGGATCCAGGAATTTTCAAAAGAGGGGGCGCAATTTTGACTGTGTCTCAGCATCACTCAGGTGTTTCTCTGAAAAGATAAGGTGATGAAGGGTGTAGAACTGTTTGAATATACCTAAAAATCATGTGTTTGCTGCCGTTCCTGACACAATTATCAATTTTTAAGGAATAAAATAATTTAAAAAAGCAGCAGCTTCTTGGTGCTCCACCATAATAAGAGGGGGGGGGGGCATACGCCGGCTGTGCCCCTCCCCCTCTAAATCCGCCACTGTGAGAGATTGATTCTACTCATTTTGGTCTTATATTGTTTTTTCGCAAAAGACTTAACACATACTTGGTCTGCCAATAGAAACTAGCACACTATCCTATAATGACTATCCAGCTATCACATACGCTTACAAGTTTTATACCTGCTAAAGCGACCTACTAAATCTGTCAATGTATAATATAATGGTATCTTATCAAAGACTTAAAAAATCAAAGCTTCTAATAAAAGTAGGACATCATCTCGGGACATCATCATTATGCATCTACTATTGTTGAATGCTCATCACACTATTGGTGCCAGGTATTACTGCTATAAGTGAAAAATAAGAAACATATACCTCATTGCGAATGGCATATTCAACACATATAGACCCGTTCTTATTAAACGACTAGAAAGTAGCAGATTAAACAAAAAACACCAAGCTTATTGTATATACTGACATATTATACATCTGAATTTCAAAAAACTAGTACATCTTCTATACTGCACTACAGTTGTTTTCAAATAAATGTACAATAACATGCAAAATGCCAGATCAAAGAAAATACTGCATTGTACCCTACTCAAGACTCGATACATAAATCTATACAACCAATAAAAACTAGTACACCTTCCTAACAATAACTACCACTTCTATCGCGGGACACGTATCATGCTAATTTTTATTACGACTAAAGCGACAGATAAAAGAAATGCGGCATTGATGAATAATGCATATGGTACCGCCAACGGATACCACCTAGGGCAATAACAAGACAGGGACTTTCCTTGGTATAAATACGGGATGTGTTCATATGGTCTCTATTCACATCAATGGTAAATTGACTCTAAACTAAGTAAAATATTTCTTGAAACATATCCAATTTACTCACGTTTTGGGGCTATGACGTTTCGAGACCTATTTGGCTGGTCTCTTGATCACATATGATGTCTTCTTTGATGAAATTTAGTTCCGGTATTTCTAGATGGTTCCTGGATGATATGGTCGTATACGTGATTTGGGTTGTATGCCCACCCCCCTAAATTGGATATGTTTAAAGAAATATTTTACTTATTCTACTTCAACTATCCTGATGAACCTTTCAAGACTGACTCCAAACTATTTTTGGCGCAAAACCAAATGTTTTGGCAGCGACCTTACAGGAACTTTCCATATGAAACACTTTATTTGGTCTTAATATTTAAGAAATATTTTAAAATGACCTGCTCTTAATGGAAATCCAATTTGAAATAAGAAGAAAATAAATTCGATAATATTTTTCTGCCATCAATTTCATTATCAAAGTAATGAAAAACATTTCCTTCAACAAACATTTGTGAAATATAATTTGAGTGATTGACTAAAAGTAGCTAAGGAAGGAAGGAAGGAAGAAGGGAAAGAAGAGCTATAACAAAAGGTTTTTACAATTTCCCCTCTTTAAATTACAGTATGATGTTTGTGTCATATGTCTATATGGAATAAAGAAAGAGTTGAAAAAAAATAGATACTGGGGATTTATAGTGCAATAGTGCATTATGCCTCCCAGATTTGTAATTCCACATGGCCTATGCTCACTTTACAAGTGTTCGCTGACCACTGTTTGCAGGCATGAAAAGTGGGTTTGGAAAAAAAAGCTGAAAGGGTTTATAATTGATAACTCTGTATAGAGCGCAGCAGGCGGCGCGAGCGGGGCGACCTAATGGGTGGGACCTAAATCTGACCATAACTTCAGTTCTGCTTACCCTTCAAAGGTGGTTGACCCCTCATTTTGCAGCATTTTTAACACCCTTTCAGATTATGTACAATTTTATTTAATCAAAATAACTTGAAATTTTTATGAATCTGCCTACAAGTACTTTTAACTTAGATGCCAGCAGGACTACAAAAAAATCTACATGTATAAAGCGCAGCGACCTAACGCTGTAACCGGAACCAACTTGGAGTCCATTACAGGAGTTAAATTTGACAACAAAAGGGACAGTAAACTTACCAAGGGAAACAATAAATGGTTAAAATCAATATAAAAATCATACACAAACATTTTAATACAAAATCTATACTTTGAAACATAAAATATCAACATAGAAAAATGTGCTTCCTTGAGGAGATACAGTCCATTAAAGTTCAGACTTTGCTATACTTTACATACAAAAGGATATTTCAAAATCGCTCAACCGGATCTATCGTTCAACCGAAATCTCCGAATACATTATATATGATGCGTCATAAAATTTTAATAATTTGAAATTTTTCAAGATTTCAACCATCAAGAGAGCTACCACACCCACCCCACTCCACCCACACCCACATCTATGAAACAATAAATCATTATTTATAATATTATTGCTAAATTTATATTGTCTTCAAAGTAAATCAAATAATATTTTCATTAATACTCTCTCTCTCGTTTTATACTTGGGAGAAACTTCTATCATGTTCTGAGCCTGGTTCTGACATTTCATTACAAAAATCTCTTTTACAGAAGCAACACTATCACTTCAATAGTGAAATTAACACTGTCTGTATCAGTGACAATCGTCGGCCCTGTCGCCAGTTTTACGACCAGAAATGTCCGATATTAACGAAAATGAATGTTTTTTCTTGCAAAATTGAGTCATAAAAGGTCTGATAAATACATCTTCCACACTTCAGACTCATCTCTACATTATTCTGATTTATTTCTGACTAAAAATACAACAATAATTTCTTTAAAAATCACAGAGAACTTACAAAATATTTATTTTTTAACATTTTTCTTCTGAGAAAATTGGGAAAAATAGAAACAGGGCAAATCAAAAAACGCGGAAATCCGCGAAAACGCGGAGAATTTTCATGCCTGTGTTTGGAGTCATTCAGTTAGTCAATTGACTAATTAAAGACACATTTGATATTCACTAATTAGTCATGCAATAAATCATTTATCAATTAACTAATAATCAAATGATAACAAATTGAAAATTTGGAGATGGAAACTATTGTTAAAAATTGTTTTTCAACATTTCAAAGACATTTATGAAAAATCACTCTGCATGAATAATACATGTTTTTTGACTAATTAATGTTTGCAGTGAAATTGAACATCCCATCCTTTACCAAAACTGGTCCAAGAAGCAAAACCATTTTTGCAAGTTATGACTTTCATGTGAACACCTCATCTGTACCAAAATTTAGCCCAAAAGCATCCATATTCTTCCATGTAAATCTGAGCAATGACTCTCATCTCATGTGAACACCCAATCTGTAGCCAACATTAGCCCAACAAGCAACAATTTTCTTCCATCTACTAGTGATCTTATCTGAACATCTCATCTATTACCAAAACCAGTTAGGGGGCGGCTTCAAACTCAACCGGCGGTTGTCTACTGGTTCTGGGTGGTTTATCCAACAAGAACCTGCAGGCAACCATGAAGCAACCCCTAAAAAGTTAAATCATTCTTCTGTCTACTAATCGGAGTGACAACGTTCATGTGAACACCCCATCTGTAACCAAAATTGGCCCAAGAAGAATTACTATTCCTCTTTCTACTAATCTGAGTGACAACGTTCATGTGAACACCCCATCTGTTACCAAAATTGGCCCAAGAAGCGACACTTTTCTTCCATCTCCTAATCCGAGTGATAATGTTCATGTGAACACCCCATCTGTAACCAAAATTGGCCCAAGAAGCGACACTTTTCTTCCATCTACTAATCCGAGTGACAACATTCATATGAACACCCCATCTGTAACCAAAATTGGCCCAAGAAGCGACACTAGTGATGACTCAGCAATGCACCTGCCAGGCAAAGTCTCCCAGCTCTCAGTTTTCATCTTTATTATCAAACATAGCACAACCTCTACTTGAAACTTAACTCTCTTTTTATCAATTGCGAGCTAACAAGGGACTGACCCCTTGCCCCCTTCACAATATCAAATTAAGCCAATTTTGCGGAGAAATTCTTTTGCTTGCTGCCGATGTAGAGATATTTGTTGGGAGCCTGTGGCTGTCATCCTTTGTGGCACAATTGGTTGACATTATTGTAAGTGGCATTGTTAACTTTTCTGTCAATGGCGCATTGACTGGTAAAATTAAGGGTAAACAATCTGTCTCAAAGGGCTTCCAAATGGAAAATACTCCAGGAAGTATTCAATAAAAATCAACTCTAATGTATTACAATAAGATCAGAGGAATGATGAAATCTAAATATCACAAATATCAGAATATATTTGAAGAATATGGGTCAATTTATACTCAGCCTTCAAACAATATTTTCACTACCAAACATTTTGTTATGACGTCAAACTATGGACAGCCATAGGTTTTGTTGGTTTTAGCCACCATTCTTGATTTCACACACTGTTTTAGGTTATATATCGATTTTGGATTTAGACACCGTAATGTTGAACTCCTTTTTCATTGTAATAGACACCCTTATCAATTTTTAGACACCTTTTTCTTGTTGACATCTTCTTGACACCTGAGCGAAAATTTTGTTTGGAGGCCGATTATAAACTGACCATATGTGATCCTAAACAATCACAAAAACATGATTTAGTCCACATTAAACAATAGTGAGAGTGCCTTTGTTATAATATATTGGGATATAATTATAACAAAAATGTAACATCATGTTCAAATAGGATATAATTTTCTGAGTGGTAGGGCACAAGCATCAGTTTCCCGAAAATGATATGAGACTTGAACATAAATGGGCTGAAAATGAATGAAAAAGCTAAAATTTTAGCACATAGACATTTTCAAAAACGAGGAAATCAGCTGAAAAGAGGAACTCTCACACCCCTGTCAAATACACTTTATACTATTTTTATTCTCTTTTCTTTTGATTTTTTCTCTCCTCCCCTTTCTTTTTCTATCTTTTCATTGTCCAGATCCCTGAACGGGCCTTTTCCCCCAACTGACACACAGAATTGCCCCCCCCCCCCCTTTGGGCACGTCACTGGACTCGCAATGACAGGCTGGTTTTATTTCTCATTAAAAACACACCAAACATATCAGATAATTTAAAAAGTTGTTTGTACAAGCTGTCAAAAATCTATGGTGTACCTTTTTAGTTTTGTAAGTCACTTGCCGGATGAAATAAAAATTGTTACCCCAAACTTATGAGCATTTAAGTTTATGTTGTCAAATGCATCAATTCCGTAACAACAAATGGCAACTTCCAACACTTAATTCGAAACAGAAACAGAGGTATTTTCAGACATAATTAAGTCTGTAATTCCAGGTTTATTATACACAGCAAAGCAACATCCCCACACCTTGTGTACCCTTAATCTTAGCAAACTCCATAGCTCGCAGCAAGTTAAGGTAATTTCAACAAAGCTTCATAATGACCTCATTCTTATGCGCAGCACATCGCTTCCTACTCCCAGTGTCTTAAAACATCGCAAGAACGAAATAAAATTTACAAGTTTAATCTAATCATAATCATCTTTTATAACATCAATAAAAATTTACATGCGATTCTTTTCTTGCATTCCAATCACACATTATGAATCATCTGTGTTTAATGGAATCAATTCTATAAAAGAATACTTTCATTTCTATCTTTGGACCATGCAAGTGGCTATTACATCAATAGCCATAGCAAGATAATGTTTTCTTATATACGCACGCAATTTGAGTGTGTGTATAAGAAAACATTATTCAAATTTCAGCAATTACAGAATATATGAAAACAGTTCAATATGACATCCGCTGTTGATGCCATTAAGAGCATCCATAATTTATGGACACACACCACTAAAAACATCATGAAATATAATCGTATGTAAATCAGTTTAGTTTCCAAATATTGTTAGGTTTCTTGTCTACAAAGTAACTGTTGTATAAACTTTTGGTTTTATTTGGAGATTATCTTGATTAGCCTACAAAGTAAAAATATATACATCATACACTTGATGAGTGTTTGGACGAAAAACGGCTGTTGTGTATCATCATGGAATAAAGTTCGTCATTTTTTTGTAATATATACATCATAAAAATGGTTACTTTTTGCTAGGTTGTGATGAACATAGGACAGAGTCAGAATGTCTCTATCTAAACTTGCCAGAACCATTTCTCTGGACACTCAAAATCTTTTCAGAATATTCACAAACAACAAACCTTGAATATCTGTTAACCTATTTGATATCTACCAAGGAACGTTAATAAAATTAAACTTTACCAAAAATAGTTAAAAAGCCTTTTTAGAGAGTACAAATAACATAGAAATCATTGATGAGAAAACGTTTTGAAAATAAAAATTAAAAAAAATAAAATAAAAAAGCTAAATTTGAAAGAAATAGTGTATTCTTGATGGAGCAATTTAAAACAAAATGTTTTATTTAATGGTTAAGAGGGTTTGTTGACAACAGAATCTGCTTAAAATATCTATTGATCATTTGCAAAACTATAATTGTGATGGCTCACCCCGAAAGGGGGGACTTTGCAGATGATATCAATTGTGATTTTTTCATTTCATCTGTTGCAGCATTTTCCAAGCTAAAAAATGACACCTTATTATTTGTTAAAATTGATCAAGGCGATCAAATTTTACAACTGGAAATTCTTATTATTTTCTTTATTTTTCAAAGCCTATTTTTACCTGTTTCTTGAAACGTGTTCTGTCCCAAAGTCCCCCTTTTTGGGGTTAGTCATCACAATTATGATCTGGGGTTCTGAAACCAGATTTCATGAAGTTACCTATGAAATACACACCCAAAAAAACCAAAAAAACAAAAACAAGGAGGGGATGCTCAACATGATATATTTCACTTTACCTGAAGTAGAAATCTTTCTTAAAGATTTGGTCAAAATAATATGAATATGACCAGTTACAATCAGTATACTGATGATTATTTGAACACTTTGTACAAATTGAAATGGCAACTTTTTACATTTATAAGACATTTGTACACAATGGCTACAAAATTGTAAGGACATTGTTGGCAAATTTGTAATTGCCAGAAAGACTGTTGTAAAAGTAGTTGTGACCACAGCTTGATTTATTTCATTTTATTTTATTTAAGTTTTGATTGAAATTCTGTGCTGCTAGTTGAAAGATACTCAAATTCAATATCATAAAAACTGAATGAAGATGAATGAGGCCGGGTAATATCAAAAACCATAGTCATTGAAAGCTATCCAATTTATCAAGGTGTCAACTCCAATCTGCGCCATACAATACTTGAAACCATCATATTGAAGTCATTAATGTGATGAGCCACAAGATTACTAAATACAGTGTGTCCCAGAATGAAGTTATCAAGATTTCAACGCCACACAATTTAAAAATCAAATAATCTCAGACAATGAAACTTAATGACAATCATGCCTGATGTCTTGACTTGCTGTGGCGCAAAAATTTAGACAATCCATGCATTAGTTTTCTAGAAATGAGCATTTGAAGCTCCAGACGGGTTTGGACACTTTTCCCAGTTTGGGTAAGTTGTAAAAATTCCACGGAGATTGCCAGCATAACCATGCAACGAAGAACGTCATCTCTACAGACATAGTCATGATAGTATTTGTCCGATCATAAGTGTCTTTGTTTTCAAGATTATATTAACCTAAATCTGGTTTCTTTTCATATGTAAAAATCATTTAATATATTTTATTAGGTAATCGTTTAGGAAAATCATTTAGCGGGCCATTTGAAAGCACGCTAAAGGACTGGTACCCTGAAAGCAGTGGTTGTAGGAATAACATGAATAAGGTAATTCAAAGCAAACATTACACCTCATAGGTCAACGTAGAAAAGAGTATCATGACCAACACCTGGAAAGTGCAGATACCATTGAAACAATGGAAAAATCTATTTAACATTTCCAGGAGCAAGATATCCACATCGTACAAGTAGCCCATCTTAACAATGTCAGAAAAAAAAAGCTTATGGTATCAGATGCCAGAAGGAACTGCAAAAAAGAAACGTGTGGACGCCAAGGTAGAAGCCCAGTTAACATTCTGCTGAACCTTTATAAGACTCCAAGGCATCATCAAGGGGAAGCAACATGCGAAACAAAACAGAAATGTTGGTAAATATGACATCCTAGCTCGTATACTCCCGCTTCAAATTACCGCTGGATTTTTACGACCTCTCCAAACTGGGAAAAGTGTCCAAACCCCTCTGGAGCCTCAAACGCTCACTCCTAGATAAATAATGCATGGATTTTCTTCTTTTTTTCACCAAAGCAAGTGGAGACATCAAGTATGATTGTCACCAACATTCAGTGGCTGGAATAATTTTGTTTGTGAATTATGTGACATTGAAATCTTGATAACTTCATTCTGGGACACACTGTATATCCATAAAAGTATATGAAACAATGACGTGTGCTGCCTTTAAATTGCAAACATCTGATAAAAACATATTGCAGAATCAGATTAATCTTCATCAGTGAGTTGACTTTAATTGGCAAGAGCCATAGACAATGATTTAAGACAATCAAATTCATTTTTTAGTTGAGCTTCAAATTGGCAACATCCATTTCAAGTAATCAATGTGTCATCTTCAATATACAACATAACTAAATGCCCATTATGGTTAATGTACTAAGAGCATTGAATGTGCAATTGTGCATATATTACTACAACATTAGGAGAAACTCAGCCCACTTTCCATCAACTAAATGGTTGATCTCTGATTAGTTTGGATATCCATAAAAAGATAACATTCTTTATAACTTCATGTTTTTGTAAAAATTTAATTATGTAAATATAATTGGAAAACCTTAAAGGAGTCTGGAGTCTGGAATCTTCCAGTCCTCCTCCGCATTGTTGTTTCAGTTTCTCTTATGTTAATATTATATCATTGCAATTATGGAAAAATAAAATGTTATGTTATTTTGTTTTTTAAGATAGCATTCAGAGTCTGGAGTGTCATCAGGGCTGGACATTGGTAGGGTAGGACATTTACCTGTCCAAATGTTAACAATTTAAAAAACAAAACATCACTATTCTCTAACAAAAAGTTTGCTACAAATGGTGCAAATTGTGGCATTTTATTACAAAAACTCTTGAAATCTATGTTTTTTTGCAAAAAACTTGGTATTTTTGTGTAAATTTAACTTATGAGAGATTTGAAATATGGCTAGGT
This sequence comes from Ophiothrix spiculata, assembly GCA_000969725.1. Taxonomy (NCBI): domain Eukaryota; kingdom Metazoa; phylum Echinodermata; class Ophiuroidea; order Amphilepidida; family Ophiotrichidae; genus Ophiothrix; species Ophiothrix spiculata. The sequence goes on from JXSR01S003204.1 coordinate 33,497, forward strand.
TCCCTTTTCTTGAAAATTAATATTTTATGGGTGGCATTTCAAATTTCCTAGAGACTTAACTAAACTAGAGGAGACCATTAGATGTGATTTACTTGCCCTAAGTATAGAATCAACATAGGGTCTATAAAAAATTGTTTACCCACCATGTCAGGCAGGTGACTTTCAATTTTTACCCGCCAACATCAAAGTTACCCGCATTGACTGTCGGGCAGCTGCTAATGTCCAGCCCAGAGTGTCACTGAGCAAGACACTAACTTTCACACGTTCCTCTCGACTAAGGTATTAATTAGATACTGACATTCTTCAATAGCTCAAGCCTGTATGAGCCATAAATGCCAGAAACGTCATTTTGCACTACAGGTGAAAATACATGTCAAGGTAGTAATTTGCTGAAATTGATTTTTCAACAGATTCACAATCCTTGTGCTTACTACAAAATACCAGCAAAGTTTCATTTCAAGAAAATGATAGGAAATGTGAAATAAATCAACATCATTAAGACAATCAAAAGAAAATGTAACTGATCTTTGAACACGTTTACCTCATTTATACGTTTTACTCCCTGACTTAACTTCTGAAAATTGTGTAAATTCCATTAAGGTGTCATTTAATCCTTAAAGCATGATCTTTGCAAATAATTAAAAATGACAAGAGGTAGCATTTATTGCTGGTTTGGGATGGACGGTCACAAATCTGTTTCATTAACGACATATCTTATAGGACTGGCTTTCCCTTTTAAGGGAACTTTGACTAAAAATCAGCTTGTCATTGAAACTAAATTTCCCAAGAGAAATCAGACCCCATTTTCAATACTAATTTGAAATAAGAGTGCAAATTAATTAGAATCTGATCAGCTCTGCTGTTATCTTGACTAAAAAAGACTAAATCTATATTTTAAAAAATCCTCTAAACAGATCAGTTTCATAGCACAGGAGTTCATGTTCATATTTTTCAATTCCAACTTGGAACAAGCTTTAAAACCAACCAATTTAACTAAAATGTCAAACTTGATACAAGCTTTAAAACCAACCAATTTTACTAAAATGTCTTATATATCTGAAGGCTTGGTCCCCTTTAAAACAATCATTAGTCAAGTGTCTGCAACATATATCACCAAACGTCACTGATAAAAGCTCATTATATTGTATTAGTAATAATACATTAACATCTATTCTACTACAGAAAAAAAATTAAATTTAACCCAATTTAAAAAAAAGGGAAAGAAGGCTTTACTTTTTCAATTCTCATTAGCAACCTGACCCGTATATACCAAAAATCAACCTGTTCAACCCAGGGCGTGGCTGGTTACCAGAGAACACTTCACTGCAATTAGTTACAACCTCTTGAAAGTGATTCAATCATCTCCAATGGAATAATCCAAGACGAAAGATGTTGTCTGACTCATAGATACTAAGAAAGTGTGCGTGTCTTTGATTTGACAATTCAGATCACCTGGATGCATCTCACAAAAGATGTTCATAAAAATGATTATTTATGACTTAGAGTGGCTTTCTCAATTTGCAATTCCAGCACATATTCATATCTGTGACACGATTGCATCTCTTAACCCAATCGCATCCCACCCCTGACACCAATGTACCTGTCACCTAGACCAGAAATGACACCGATATACCACCTTAAGTACCAAGCTGATATTCCACAATGCATCTGCATCACTTTAAGTGTGGTTGCTATGGTATCATGGATTAGACAGCGATGGGTGTTAACCATCTACCAACTATTGGTTTAATATCACCTAGAAACTCTCACCCGTTTTCCCGCATGAGTCACTTGGAGTGTACTTGTCAGATTTGATACATGTAATATCCACATCAGCTCTCCCAGCTTGACGATGTTTAGAGCTTTTTCTTTAAATCTAACTCAGTTTGTTTTATTCTGTTCTATTACCACACCTGAATTATTATTACAAAAGGTGTAAAAATAACCATTTTCTTGTAAATTCTTATGATTTTCAAATCAAAGCAATGTTTTCAGAACTAGAGAGCATTATTGATGCATAAGATCCTCTACAACGTATTTGATCAGTAACTGAAACTCTGCCTAAAACTATAGGAAAAACTATGATTTTGATGCAAAGAGGCAAGGTCATATTGCTTGCTCTTGAGGAGGGGGGGGGGGTGTTCAATAAGATCATAGCAGAAAAAATTAAGATATACCCTTCTAACTTATATAATATGTGACCATCCATCTCAAACGAGCCATAAATGCAGCAAACTTCATTTTGCGCTACAGGTAAAAATACATGTCAAGATCGTAATTTGCTGAAATTGATTTTATGATTGATTTACAATCCTTGTACTTATTTCAAAACACCAGCAAAATTTCATTTCAAGAAAATGATCAGAAATATGAAATACCACGCGAGTCAAAAAAACTGCAATAATTAGATGGAAGCCATATTGTAAGAACAAAAGTAATTTTGAACAAATAATATTAATTTCTAAATAGATCATGAATAAAAGTACTAATAAAGCTTTCAAATGGTGAAAGAATGGTGCAAATTGATAAGGCATTGCGAAGATATCCTTATTTGAATATTATGGTATGAAAACAGTACTGTCCAAATGAGTATGCCTCGTCAAACGACAGTTCATAACGAGTAAGTACCAATATTGAATTGAATTTCGTGCATGCACCTCTTGAATAATAACACCAACCGATTACCTTGCTCCAGTGAAAATCTCCTCTTAATCTATTAATTTACATATAAAAGAAATTTAGGCGGTCTTTCCAAGTGCAAAATGACACGTTTGGGGTACTGTCT
>JXSR01S003204.1:77384-89769 GCA_000969725.1 Ophiothrix spiculata
AAAGGGCAACAGAACAATTTTTAGGCCTAATTTGTTATAATGGGTAGACAGACTTGTAATGAGTTTGATATTTGAGTCAATAGCAATAATTTGTTGTGACAGGTAGCAGGCCTGAAATGAGTTTGATATTTGCAGGAAACACCTTGCAGGTGGCTAAGCAACTTGTTTATTGAGAGAGAAAACGGGATGCTTACAGCTATCATTGTTTGTGTTCTAGTTTTGGATGTTGTTATTGTGGGCTAAAGAATAATTCAAATTATACAACTTGTTCCCGGGTAACCGACTACATTGAATATAAACTAGAGTGAAATTGCTCACTGGGGATTTTTTTGGGGGTACAAAGATATGTTGTTTGGTATCAACTTACACAGTGTATCTCGGTTTTAACAAGTGTTATCTTTGCTAACGGAAGTAAAAATTTCACCATCATCTAATATTATCCATTAACTGATACAAATCTAAGATACTTTTTTCCTCCTTCTAATTGAATATTAAAGAACAATTTGATTTAATAGATGAAAGAAACACCTTTGTTTATCGCATGCTACCAAACGCTTTTCATAAAATAATTATTTCTGGCATTGGAAATAACTTCATTTGTACAGTAGCTGTCATAAAATATTCAACTGCAATAATTGAGTCAACAGGAATAATTTGTTATGATAGGTAGAGATGATACTTGAATAAAACAAGGTGCAGGTGGCAAACTGTTGTTTATTGAGAGACAAGATAGGAGCTTGCAGCTATCACAGTGTTGTGTTCTAGTTTCATGTGTATGGTGATGGTCTATTTAATTGTAGGTTTCAAAATAAAAGACCATCTTATATAAAATGCTTCTAGGCAGTTGTGCAATTTAAAAATATAAATGCTGAGCTGGCAAAATAACCCTAAATTTTCTAGTAGGACCAGCAACATTTACAAGAGGCTGCAATATGCAAAGGCTCAAATTTGAATTAAAATAATAATGTATCAAAATATTCAAGATTAAGTGCTCTATGACACAATGGGTTTCAAAAACAATGGTTTAGTTTTAAACCAGTTCAGATTAAAAGAGTCATCAATTACAAAGATGGCAGTAGCATTCTAAAAGTGAAGCTATAAGGGAGATTTTCAACTCAAACATCATTTTTTAATCCATGTACACAAATTTGGAAGTTACTTTATTAACCAACTGACGCAACAATCAAACTGAATTAAATGCAAACACTGATAAATGGCAGTGCAAAATATTGCCCATAACAGCTTCCTAAAATCAGTCAGGAAAACATAAGGTAGAGATGATAGTTGAATAAAACAAATTACAGGTGGCAAAGCAGTCGTTTATTGAGAAACAAGATGGGAAGCTTCCAGCTATCACAGTGTTGTGTTCTAGTTTTGGATTTTGCTATTATGGCTTAAAGAATAATTCAAACCTATATAACATGTTCCAGAGTATTTGCCTCAGTATAAACTAAAGTGAACTTAAAACGTTAATGGTAAAATGATGGACTGGGATTTATTTGAGATACAAAGATATAAAGTTTGGTCTCATCTTACACATTGTATCTCCTCTGAACAAGTGTTATCTTTGCTTCATAGAAATGAAAATTTTATCATCATGAGGCAACTAATGTTTTCTACTAATGGATACAAATCTTAAGAGCTTTTTTCCTTAATGAATATTACAGAAAAACCTTTTTTATCACTCCATACATTACATTACATTACATTACAGGCTTTTATGGCGCCATTCACCAAAAAGATACCATGGCGCTTACAAAAATATACACAAAAAGAGAAAACAGATGAGTCTTTAGTTTAGATTTAAACTGTGATGTAGTCATGGCAGATTTTATGTCCACAGGTAAGGAGTTCCATGCCATAGTGGCTGCAATGTGAAATCTGTTATCACCACTGCTTCTGTTACTGAGTCTTGGAATAGCGAGGCGATTACTGTCAGAGGATGAGCGCAAAGTACGAGCCGGTTCATGAATGATGAAATCATCATCATCATCATCATCGGTCCGTGGACGGAATGGAAGAAGCACTTGCTACATGTTCGAACTAGATTTCCCTGTCATGCATGATATACTGGATCTCTTGTAAATCTAAATTGAGATCGTTCTTGATGGTGTCAGTGTATTGAAGGGGACTTCTGCCTCTGCTTGATTTCCCATCCGGAGGAGTCCAGAAAATCAAATGTGAGATGGGTTGGTCGGTGGTGCGGATGCAGTGTCCAGCAAAACATAAACGGCGTTGCCTGATTGTTGAAGATATTGGAGGGATATCACCATATACTGTGGTGTTTGGAATATGATCCTTCCAACTGATGTTGAGCACTCTTCGTAAAAGTTGAGTGTAGCACCCGTTTATATGATCTTCCATTTTCTTGCTGATTGTCCAAGTTTCTGAGCCATACAACAGAATGCTTTCCACACAAGCTTTGAAGAATCTGATTTTAGTCCTTCAATCTAGTGAGGATTTCCAGATCTTGTGGAGTTTATTGCAGGCGACCCATGCTAGTGCTTTCCGACATTTGAAGTCATGAAAAGAATCCAGAATATATGAACCAAGGTATTTGAATTCAGGTACATTTTCAAGTTCAACTCCTTTGATGGTCTTAACGCAGGCCGACGATTGAATATTTTCCAGAAGGGTTTTAGTTTTCCCCTCATTCAAGTGTAGACAAACTGTATTTGATGCTGCCTCAACACTCTGTAACAGGAGTTCTGCTTTGTTAATAGATGATGCTAGGAGAGCAATGTCATTGGCGAAATAAAGATCGTGATGTCGGATTTCTGGATGTCGTCTGCTCCTTCTGGGCTCCAACAGAATCCCTGTTTCATTGCTGATATCTGCAAGTGCATGGCGCATAACATAATCAAGAACTGTGATGAAAATGAATGGGGCCAAGGTGTCACCTTGGAGAACACCCGCTGAAATAGTGAATGGTTCAGTCTCTCCATCAGGTGATAAGACAATGGCTGTAGAATTGTCATAAATCACTTTAATAGCCAAAATGATGGGTTCCGGAATACCGTAGGCACGAAGGATGTTAAACATTCGATCTCGGTGTACGGAGTCAAAGGCTTTGGAGAAGTCGATGAACACAGCTGCCAGTGGGAGATTTTTATTTTTCATTCCTTCAATTACTCTTCTTCAGGCAAGAATCTGGGAGATGGTAGAACATGTTTCTCTGAATGCATTTTGATTCCAACGAAGAAGAGGGTCTACGTGCGGACGTATTCTGTTCAACAACATTCTATTGTAGACCTTTGCCCCAATGCAGGAGAGGCTAATCCCTCTATAGTTGTTCAGCTATGATGAAATAGTTCGAGATATAAGTTGGAGTCAATAGCAATAATTAGTTATGATAGGTATAGGTAGAGCTGAAATGAGTTTGCAGGGGTACAATTTTGTTTCAATTTGCGAGAATCAAAATTGAATAAAACGGTTACAAGCACTATAATGTTAATTGATTCTCATATCCGGATGTAATGAGAGTCATTATTAGAATTGATTCTTGGATTTTTACCCTGGTTTGATATTTGTAAGAAGCAGGATACAGGTCGCTAATACCATGGTCACATAACCTTGTGGCGAGGTTATGATGTGTTTACAGCGTCAATTCAGCAGACGCCGATCGGGCACAGGCCGGTATCCAGACGGTATCCGTGAGCCGTAGAGATGCCAGAAGCATGCCGCAAGAATTTAATTCCGAGTTAAAACCTTGCGGTTTGTATACAATGTCTTCAGTTATGGTCACATAACCACCGGTGTCGGACCGGGCATCGCAATCATTCATCGGTGTCATACGCTGTCAGACTGGCGTTGCGGCTTCTTGCGGCTTGTGACCAGGGTATAATCTACTTGTTTATTGAGAGAGAAGGTAGGATGCTTGCAGCTATTATAGTGCTGTGCTCTAGTTGTTGATTTTCTTATTATGAAGCACTGGTGGTCAAATGTTAAACTGGGATTTTTAGGTTTTGTGTCATCATACACATTGTATCTTTTCTCTTCGTAAGTGTTATCTATGCTTTATAAGGCCAAGAAAAAAAATTGTTGTGTTGCCCTCGAGTGGAATTTCTGAAAAAAATGAGTCGGTTGGTCAGAAAATAATTTTTTTTAAAATAATTTTGTAAAAAAGCACTAAATTATAAAATTTGGGTGCATTTTCCACTATTTTCAAAATATTTTCTCAAAAAACACCCAACCTGAGCAAAATTGGGTGCTTTCCCAACCCTATTTTTTTTTTAAATTATTGTTTTTAATTTTTTAATAGGGTCGGTCGCTGAGGGCAACACAACAATTTGTTTGGCCTAAAAGCTTCTTTACCATTATGAGACTACTAATGCTGTCTATTTAATCTGATACAAATCATTTTTAACAAAAATGAGAATATAAAAGAAAAACAAACATGATTTAATTATTAAAACACCTTATCATTACGTTTTATTAAATAGATTTTTTGGGCTAAATAATTTCGGGGATTACTTTTTATATACAGTGACTGTCATAAAACATTCATACTCTCATCTCTAATTGAGAAAAAAGTAATAACTTGTTATGATACAAAGGCAGACCCAAAATAAATTTGAAATTTCAAGAAACAGATTACGTACAGGTGGCTAAGCCACATATTTATTGAGAGAGAAAATGGGATGCTAGCAGCTATTGTAGTGTTGTGTTCTAGTTTTTTGTTTTGTTATTATGGGCTATAGGTAATTCAAATTATATAACATGTTCCAGGGTAATCCACTATAATGCATATAAACTGGAGTGATAGTGCTAATGGTCAAATACTGGACTGGGATTTTTTACAGATACAAAAATACAAGATATAGTTTGGTCTCATTTTACACATTGTGTCTCATCTTAACAAGTATCTTTGCTGTGGAAGTGAAAATTTCCCCATCATGAGACCACTAATGCTATCAATTAACAAATACAACTCTAAGAGGTATTTTTTTTCTGAAACTGATCTGAAAGATGGTGACATAAGAAATCAAGTTACAGTCAATCTAAAACATCTGCTAAAACTGACAGACCAAAGTCAGATCAACGGTGTCATGAAACTGTGGATGTATAACAAAGCAATTCTACCAAGACTTTCATGGGAGTTTATAATCTACAACTTCCCAATTAGCTTTGTAGAGAAGCTAGAAGCTACGTACACTAAGCATCTCAAGAAGTGGGCCGGTATCAGCAGAAACACCACTACTAGTGCCATGTATAGAAGAAGATGTAAATATGGCCTTGGGGAAAAAACAACCTACAATCTTTGAAAAAACTGTTGGGACACTTTCCACGGCAATGTTTAAAATAAGCCCCCTCTCACCCGCTTCAGTGTTGACAGACCCCATGGTAGCAACTTTGTTGTAGCATCTCTCAACATTGTTTGGTGGGGAGGAGTGGGGCCCAGGCTTAAAGGGTTAAAGCCATACCTTGAACTTTATTCAAAAATTATAGTGTAAACATTACATTTTTTATTTTAAAAAAATTATCGTCAAAAACAAATAAGTGTCCCAACACATTTTTTCAAAGATTGTAGGTTTGTGCCAGCTATGCAACCATCAGCACTGCACCCTGTTTCATATCTTGAATGACTGTAAACAATCACTTGAAAATGGAAGATATAACTGGAGACACGATCAAACACCCAGAGCAATAGTCGAGGGTATTCTTCCCTACATCACAGAAGCCAACACAAGCCAATCGTGTGCTACCGGCCAAGAAAAGGTCCCTGCAATATGATTCCAAACAAAGAAAGGAAAGAGAAACAGAAAACAACCTGTGCTGTTACCAAGTGCAATGCCAATGCAAATTCTGAGCAAGGCCAATGACTGGAAGTTTCTTATTGATGAAGAACACAATCCAATTGTATTCCGTCCACAAATTATGGAGACTGCCAAAAGACCAGGCATCATCATCTACTCAGAATTAGTCAAGATAGCAGTACTTATAGAACTGACAATGCCAATTGAACAAAATCTACCTGATGCAAATATGAGAACAAATGCAAGTACAGTGAACTTGTTGTAGAATGTACCACTCACTACTTCCCGATTGAGGTAGGAAGCCGAGGCTTTTATAATACATCCCTGCCAAAATGCCTCACAGCACTCGGCGTACCCGAGGGAAATAGGAAGAAGATTATGGACCATGCAGCAAAGACCACCTTGAGAGGAAGCTATGCAATCTGGCTTAGCAGAAACTCAAAAGCATTCCAAAAGATGACTTTGATACCAATGCCAAACATCAATCTAGAGGGAGGTGAGACGGTTGTGGCCACGCAAAACTAGTTTAATCCGCCAAAGCCTGGTCTGAAGCCCAGGGACCTCTTTAGAAGTTGCTGACAAAGCACTAGAACTGCACTAATATCCCCGTTGCCTTCCAAGAGAAACTACATCAAGAGTGCACATTCTAAAACGGATGGATGAGCTCTGAAGGTTAACAATGTTGGTGGTAGTCGCAAATGACCTACTTCTTAAAGAAAAACCCGATTCAATAGGTGAAAGAAACATCTTTGATTATCACCCACTAACAAACGATTTTCATCAGATACATTTTCTCTGGCTAAGGAAATATCTTCATTTGTACGGCGGCTGTCATAAAAGATTCAACTGCAATAATTAAGTCAACAGTAATAATTTGTTATGATAGGTAGAAGATACTTGAATAATACAAGGTGCAGGTGGCAAAGTGTTGTTTATTGAGAGACAAGATGGGAAGCTTCCAGCTATTATAGTGTTGTGTTCTAATTTCATATCTACAGCAATGGTCTAGTTATGTAGGTCTCACAGTATAAGGCCACCTTATATAAAATGCCCTAGGTAGTTGTGCCAATTAAACATGTAAAGGCTGAGTAAAACATTTTTTTGGAAAGACCAGCAACATTTACAAAAGGCTGCAATATATGCAAAGGCTCAAATTGGAATTAAAATGATGCACCAAAGTATTTATGATAAAGTCCTCTATGACAAGATGGGTTTCAAAACCAATGGGTATAGCATAAAAATGTTCATGGGCAGTTGTTCCAGTATAACCCTAACAGAACCATATCTCACTAAATCTCACTTGACAAAATCACAAAAATGCGCTAAGATACGTTACAGATGGGTTATGCAGGGCCCAAATCGCTGACCGGGCAGTGTGTCCGCAGTGGCTTGCTATGGGTATCACTCGCTTGGGAAATGGGAGGTCCTTGGTTCGAATCCTGGCGAAAACACACACTTTTACCACCCTTCCCTTTTCGAGGAGATAGGCTAGAAACAAGAAAAGTTAAATGATCAGTTAGGGTTAATTAAAAAATCACATAACCCTAACAGAACCAAATCTCACTTTAGAAAATCACGAAAATGTGCTAAGTCCAGATACGTCACAGACGGGGGTTAAATGCAGGGACCAAATCGTTGGCCGGGCAGTGTCTCCGCAGTGGCTTGCTATGGGTATCACTCACTTAATCCCTGGTTCGAATCCTGGCGAACACACACATTTTTCACCACCCTTCCCTTTTCGAGGAGATAAGCCTTTTAGAAGAATGGCTGTCACAAAAGGAGAGGATGATATTCCAAATGGGTAAAAGTAAGATAACAATAGGAGAGGGCGTACTTTGGTTTGGGTAAAACCTTGGAAACACAAAAGATGTTTAGTCGAGTGTGCAATGTCAGCCATACCTCAAAAAAGCTAATAAGTAAGGGTTAAGACTTTTATAAAAGAGTCAGCAATTACAAAGATGGCAGCAACAAAGTGAAGCTATAAGGGCCAAATAACAGGAGATTTTCAACTCCAACATCATTTTTAATCCATTGAGACAAATTTGGAAGTTACTTTTTTAAGGCGGGGCGTCACTAGACTTCCTCAACGAAGTGAGAACTTCTTACCAACAAAATTTTGTGATATATGAATAATTACACCACTGAGATTAATAATGTTTACATGTATACATTCAATTCTTATTCAAGTCCAAAAACAGGTATAAAGAACTTCCCATTTAGTGACGAGGATCAAATTATACGCCATTTCTATGTGGGTACTTATAACAGAACTTCTCATTGAGAACAGAATGTCTAGTGATGACAGGCCTAACCAATTGATGCAACATTCAAACTCAATTGAAAGCACACACTGACCAATGACAGTGCAAAAAATGCCCATAACAGCTTCCTAAAATTAGTCAAGTCAACAAAATATCTGAAATAAATGTCTTGCCCATAGACACAACCTGTTAGCCCAAGCGGAGCTTGAGCAAGGTTGTGTTCACAAGATAAATCAGGATTTTTATCAATTGCAATCTGGATTTATATCTTCATTGCGTATTGACAAATAAAAATTGTATTGACATGCAATACAATCACCGATGCTGACCTTGTAAAAGAGCATGTGTGTATATTGAAAATTGATCGCGCACATACAGCCAGTCCCACAATAACCAATTTCAATCTAAATTAATCTGATCTGAATTTCAAAAGTGCAGATAAGGTCAGATTCATTCTCCCATATGGAGTGTCCCCTGTCAGGTTTTTCTTTTAACCATTGATTCTGTTGATGAAATCTTCAACTTTATTTGAACTAAGAATTGGTTTGAATACAAACAGGTGATAGCAACTAGCAATTTCCAGGAAAAGAATATACAAACAAACACTTAAAAACAAATAGTTATTATCACTCACAAATGGAAGTTGTTTTGTCATTTGAATGGTAAATGCTCAAGGAAAGTTTCTATAAGGGGGTGCTGCTTCAAAAGGGGGGGGAGGGGGGTCACACATTGGCATGGTACGTACCCGTCTTTTTTGAAGGAGGGGCTTTTTCACAAATGTTGACATATAGCGATTTGAGGAATGTTGCCATCAAGCTGTTTCAAAAAGGGTCTCATATTGACATGATATGTACCCGTCTTTTGAGTGTGCTTTCTCACAAATGCTGGATCGTTGGGTCTTTATCACATGTGAAATACTTAATTTGCCAAAATTTGGTGTATCTGAGGAACCTTTCTTAAAAACATCAATTCTGAATAAAATCCAGTACTTTTTGAAAGAATGTGTCTATAACTGGGATAATGGGACAAAAAAAAAACCAAGCAGCTTACAAAAATGTTTAAGTCAGACATCCATATTCACATACAAATACAAGAAAAACCCTCCGAGGGTGCTACACTACACTTCTGTACCATTTTGCTACACTGGTTGTTAGAAGCACTTCCTTAGCTTTATGAAGGTATCGAATATGATGCTCTTTGATATGTCACTTAAAGCTCAAGATTGAGATTCATACAAACACATATATGACCATCCATCTCAAACGAGCCATAAATGCATCAAATTTTATTTTGTGCTACAGGTGAAAAAAATGTCAAGGTCGAAATGAACCCAAATTGATTTTTTGACAGATTCACAATCCTTGTGCTTACTTCAAAACACCAGTTAAGTTTCATTTCAAGAAACTGATTGGAAATATGAAATATATCTGTATATTTTGAGGACAATCAACATAAAATATAAAGGGCTTACTGATCTTTGAACACGTTTATCTCAGTTATGCATTTTACTCCCTGAAAACCTTTGACGGACCATAGTTGACTTCTGAAAATCGAGTGACGTTCATTTTAGGTGCCATTTTAATTCTTATAACTTGGTCTTTGCAAATATGTAAAAAAGTGAAAATGAGAAGAGGCTGCATTTACAGCTGGTTTCGGATGGACAGTCTCATATAAAGAATCCTAGGGCATGTTCTCCAAGTTGATCCATAAACACATTCAGACGCAGTACAAGGAAACCTTGAGCACTTTTTCTTCACAGACAGATAGATGAAGATTCAGATATAATCACACAAAGATAGGGTAGCATATTTAGAGTCTAAGAAACATTGACCCCTTGGGGAATTTGATATAAATCAGCAAAATCAACCAAAATTTCAATCAAATCTAAAAAAACAATTTTAAATAAAACAAATGATTTTTTTTATTTTTTTTACAAAATCATGATTTTTGCCAATCTTAGATCAATTATTTATATGATAATACATTTTTTAAGATCAGATGGACTTAATATTCTCATTTTAAGAGTAATGTGAGGTAGGGGAAGGGTGAAGCTCCTACAAACCTCTGATATGAAAATCAAAAAAATCGGATTTAAATATTAAAAAACAACAAAAAAAAACATGATTTTGCCAACCTTGGTAACTTGTAGTGGCCCTGTCTTTGTTGAGAGTAGGTTGAAGTGCCCTAATGTAAATATCTAGAGTCCTGTACACCATGTTCACACAAAATTGCTCTCTGTCCAAAATCCTCACTTCATCAATGTCAATGGAGTGTCCCAAGGACTCAATGTAAATATGTTGAGACACTTTCAATGATGTGGAGCTTGGCCGTCTATGTTCTAGAAACCCAATGCTATAGTACTTTTAAGAAAAGCCCGTCTACTTCAACAATCATATCAATAACTTTTGTACCTTTAGCACCTCTGAACCTTTATCATTATTTATTATTTGCTGCACTTTATAAATTTCATTTTGTATTGTAAATTGTATTGTAAATTATATTAATTAACGTCAGCTGATGATATCACAAAATGAGCATTAAATCACCAATGTGAAAAAAAAAGCAAGTCTAACTTCTTCAAATGCAAGATTGAAAAAGTTATATACCATATGGATGTAGTTCATTATCTTGACCAACAACCTTACAACAAACATTTTGTGCAAAATTCCATTTATTTTCTACTGCTTTATTTATGCCAGGTGAACAAGCTATACCTAAGACTGTTTGCAAATTGGCAATTTTAGGCCAAGTAAATTTAAAATTATGTTTCTCATCTGGGTTTTTAGAAATAGGGAGGTAGAGAGTCTTTTTTGTATTTTTTATCGGTGATACTCAAACAACCTATTCAGAACTATGTTTCAGCATGCTAAATATAACTTTAAGAAAAGGAAGGTCTTTTTATTTCTCATTTCTTATTTTACCCCTCCAGTGATCACAAAACTCTCATGAGGGATCACTTCAAATCTCAACCAGTGGATGATCGTGCTCAACTGCCGGTTCTGGCCGGTTGCTATTGTTCTGAACAAGGGGTCCGGGCGTGCAGCCGCTGGTTGAGTATTGAAGCGGCCTGTAAAATGCTTTATTATACACTTTGCAAGGCTGTTGAATAAGTTTCACATTTTGAAAAGTAGTTTTAGAATAAGTTATAATTGAAAATTAAAAAGCAAAAAGAAATTCAAAAATCTTCAAAGAAGGAGGGTGGGGACAAAAACATGTTTCTTTTTTTTTTTATTCGGCATCTCATTTTGTGATCACAGCTTAAAACTATACTTACCAAATTGGTCATGTAAAGGGCAAGGACTCCTCTCCTGCAATACAAAATAGAAAACAGTATTGTAGTGAATAAATCATACACTATACCGTACGTGGTAATGCAGGAGTGTATAGGGCAAGGACTCCTCTCCCGCAAAATAGAATAACTTGTAGTGAATAAATCATACACTATATGTGGTAATGCTCAAGTAAAAGGCAAGGACTCTTTCGTGAAATTCAAATGTAATACAAGAATCGCTATGATGAACAAGTTCAATTGATATTCACATATCGACTATCTAAATTCTTCCAATTATGTATACTTTTATGGATGTTAATACTCAATATATTCAAACTATTCTTTACAAATCTTTTTCAACTTTCAATTTAATGGAAATGATATATGCAAATGATTTTTTAAAGACCTATAACATCACATATTGGGGTGTTCTATTACTGATTCTTTTTCATTGCAAAACAAATAATTTGCCTTGAAAAAATATCTGTTTTTATTGAGGAAGTTTTAAACTTTGTGTCAACTGATCGTTTCTGGAAAAGTTTTTGTTATGAACATGCTCCATGCCTGTACTACCACTCAAAAAAGCATAATACGCAACACTGTATTTGTTGTGTTGCGTGTGAAAAGTAGTTGACAACAACGCAATAAGCATGTTACATTTTCCACCACATTGTGACTGTCCAGCCCGTATGAGCCATAAATGCCAGAAACTTCATTTTGCGCTACAGGTGAAAATACACGTTAAGGTCGTAATTTCCCTAAATTTATTTTTTGACAGATTCACAATCCTTGTGCTTACTACAAATACCAGCAAAGTTTCATTTCAAGAAAATGATAGGAAACATGAAATAAATCTGCATATTTTTAAGACAATCAACAGAAAATACAGGGCTTACTGATCTTTGAACGCGTTTATCTCAGTTATATGTTTCACTACCTGACAACATTTGACGGGCCATAACTTGACTTCTGGAAATCATGTGAAGTTTATTAAGGTGCCATTTTAATATTAAGGGAGGTAGGAGCCTCGCAAAATTATTATTGGTGAAAATTGAGATTTTTACACATTTCTATTATTTAATATCTTCTCTTTCTGT
>JXSR01S003206.1:3161-14792 GCA_000969725.1 Ophiothrix spiculata
GGTTATTCTTTAAGCATGGTCGATAATTCGATATATCGAGATATATCGATTTTTTTAAAACATCGATATTGCCGATATTGGATTTCAAGGTTTATTTACACAATCATGTTCAACTCAGTATGCCTGTAGTGTAAACTCATTGACATAAAAGTTATATGGAGTACTAGGATTGACATGCATAGCTTATAGGCCAACACTGATGTCATCGCACAACTCAAACATAAGACGTTGGTTTGAGCTAATCAATCTAGGCAAATTGATTTTGCAGTGTCTTAACAGCATAACATATGTGGCACATTGGTGATTGTGCAAATTTCTTTCAATGTGTAGTTAAACATGATGCACCTTGCAGATGCTGTGCATGTAATCATTGCTATTTAGTCAACCTCTGCAAATGCCTTCATATTCACGAAAAAGAGGCGTAGGAACCGTGTGGGCCATGTGGGCTTTGGCCGCACCACTTTTCAGCCAGAAAAAATAAAAATTATTTAATTAAAATTAATTTAATGTGTTTCATTATGGTCCTAGCATCATTAACCATAAAATAGTACTGTATATATTCGTTTTTAGTAACTACTTTCTTCTGCGGCTTAGTTGTTTACTTATTTTTGATCACTAATGGGTTACAGGCCGCACCACTTTTACCAGTGGCCGCACCACCTTTATTTTCCTTCCGACGCCCCTGTTCACAAACGATTGCCATGTGATAGGAAGGTGTGTAATTCTGCTGGTCAGAATTTTGACTAAATATGATCAGCCTTTACCAGCAGTTTTTGGCAGATTGAGCTACAGTAGTTGCTGAGACCAATGGTACTAGTATATAGGCCAACGCTCTTAATGTTTCACCTAATGTATTTTGTTCATCAGTTCCTGTAAGCTTTGTAGAACAAACTTGCAGGTTTGTTTTTGATCATTGTCCGCTTGACATTTAAACCAACGACTGGCAAGTTCCTGGTCCAGGACTATATATGGAATTGAAATTTTGAAAAATAACACATTTTGAGAGAAGTCAAGCAATAATTTATGTTCTTGTTTAAAGATTTACTCTGAAACTTTATTATTTAATTGATTCATTTGTCTGTTTTAGAACATTATACCGCATTTAATTTTAGAACAAAAAATGGTTTGGTCCAGGACTGTTCTGTGATCAATACTAAATAGGGAGACTATTTACATTGTGAATTGATACAGATAGGACGTGCGTAGCTGAACACAGCACAACTGCAGGAGATGCATTGGGCATTGTATGTGTGACTCACGCATCAGTATCTATGGCGCATGTGTAAGTGGGATTATGTTTACTTGCTGATGAAGGAAAGCCTCATAATTCCTGCCTATTAGGTTTTGATCATAGTATAACTTAGGTAGTCCTGGACTAAACCTATTGCAAATGTTCGAAACCAGACAAAGGGTCAAATTATAGAAAATTCAGTATTGATCTTTAAGCAAAGGCATAAATTATCACAGATTCCATAAAAGGGGTTATTCTTTAAGCATGGTCGATAATTCGATATATCGAGATATATCGATTTTTTTAAAACATCGATATTGCCGATATTGGATTTCAAGGTTTATCGATATATCGTACTTGTCGATATTTTGAAAATAACATCGATAAATCGGGTGTACGATATTTCCACAGCTAATGATATATCGTACATGTCGATGTTTTGAAAATAATATCGTATAATCGGGCGAATGATGTCTACAAATCTAGCTATAACTATCGATAAATGTAAGTATTACTCACTCATTAGCTCATTGTTAACTTAGCTTATGTTAATTATTTCACTCATATGAACAATATCTTTAAATGGTTCAAAATATCAACTTTTATGAAGGTTATAAGTGTAAAAATAAATGTCAATAACGTAGTCTTGAATCTTGAATGCGTGCGTGTAACTTATCGGCCTTCACGTATCAGGGAAATGTTCAACTAGCAGCGATGTTTTATGCCCGTACGCATTATTGCAACTTCGATATATAATATTTCTTGGCACATAAACACTAGTCAGTTAAAAAACTGTCATAAATTAATGATGATATCCTTTATTTTTAAAATATTATTCAGTTTTAGATGTTATATCCGAGTTATAAAATGATCACATGTCGCGCCAACACTGTAATCCATCGATGCACATGTTTTACAATGACTAGAGGGACATTGTTTGCTCGCGATCGTGCCGATTATAAACCAAAGCCGTCTCGGGGAAAATCACCTGAAAATGGACCGTGAAAAGCTGAATTTAACTGAAAATAAACTCTAAAAATAAAAACATTGTTGCTTTTGCTTTACTTATATATTTGTATATCCTTTGTCCATTTATTTCGATCCATGGTTCCTTTTAAGATCAGTAACAGAAATGGTATCAGCTTTCCTCTGCGCCCATCTCAGCTAAAACAACAACTAAAAACGATCTTAGTAACAAACAAAAGTTTAAGATATTGTTTTAAGAAATAAAAACGTTTTATTAAAAAGAATGTTTATTACTCTTATTTACTGTTTTCCATTTGGGAATAATAACTGCCTTACAAGATGTTTAACTTCAACGTAGTTGATTTTATTCAGCTTCCCGGCCGCCTTTCGTCGTCCGGTACTATCTGCATGTAAACATGACGTAATCGTCAGGTCGAAGTTCAATTTCATTCATAAAATGGTCAGTCACGTGATGATACAATGACGCATGCATTCACTGTAAAAGTTAGCCATCGCCGTCTGAAAGCATGATTTCGGCAATATTTTTCATCATGATCTTCACATGGTATGTATTTGTGTATGTGAGATCAAGAATTAATATGCTTCTTTTTCAAAAAAATGTTTAATTTTCAATGATATTTTGAAAAGAAACGGCGATATTTTTGATCAAACAGGGGTATGAGGAATTCTACAACCAAACTGTGCTACGTAATTACAACACGGAAGTTAGGGTCGCCGTGACTCGCCAGTGTTCGTTCGTTACGCATTGTAATTTATTCAGTTGGCGAGATGAGAGAAAACATCGATATATCGATATATATCGATAATTGATTGCCGATATATCGATATCGGAAAATGGTCAATATCGACCAAACTTATTATTCTTCAAGGAATCAATTTCACTTAGTCTGGGACCAACTTAAGTCCTATTTTGTGCATACAGACCTTTCAGTCTATCTTTTCAGATGTTGGTTCAGATGTATTATGTCTCGTATTTATATGTTTGGATTCCAACATAATATACACATTTTTAAGGATGGAAGAAGATATATAGACATGGGAAACAATTTGTAAATCATAGAAATTTTGAAGAAAAAGAGCTTTTGTGATGAGACACAAGATATTCAACTGTATTTGAAAATGAGTCTAGAAATGTGAAACATAAATGATTTTTTACTAATTTCCTATATGCTGATATGTTTAAAATCAGGGCTTTGCAAATTTTGTTGGTGATGATTCCAATCCATTAGACATATATTACCATCAGAGGTGAATGGCGACTTTAGATTCACAGTTGAACTATCTTTTGCGCATTTGGGGCCTTTTGAGATGCATAGCAAAATATGCTGTGACCCAAAAAAGATTCCTGACCAACAGTTTTGAGAATTTTCACCCTGTTTTCCTTTTACTTTTTCAATTTATCTAATTTATCTTGTTTTTCATCTTTCAGGTTGAAATGGATAGTAATGACAACGTAACAGAAGACTTTCTTATGGACCAGGTACACCCTATACGTAATGTGCATAGGACAAAGTTTGACAAACCTAAGGGGCCTGGTGGTAGACAAGGGCCGCGACGTCTTATCAAGGGCGCCGACAAGTAATTCATCAAATCAAAGCCTTAGTGATATATTAGATTTATATTTTTTGGCAAATCATGCACTGATAATGAAATGGTTATAGTTTTGGCACATCAGTTTTGGTAATTGGGTCAAGATGATCTGAAATTTATCATATATTTTATGGATTGCTTCTCAAAAGCAAAGTAGAATATATGAATTATCCCTTATCCATGGATTTAAAATGGATATTCCAAATCAAAGGATCTACATTGAACCATGTAGAGTCCTACACCACCATAATTGTCATCTTGTTGGCGAGCATGGAGATAAGGGGCACATTAATCCCCTATGTCTACTCTCCCGACTATATATTTATGGATATATATAAATTGAAATTGGCCTGATGTACCTTTTCTGGTTTGCCTAACTAAAATTGTGCATTTCATCATGTGAGTGCAAGAAAGTCATATTTGCAATAACCGCCATGTGTGATTTTTTTGGATTGTACACTGTATAATCTCCAGTCTTGGGTCAGTGGCTCTTGAAATGTTTTTTTTTTCATCTGACTATTTCACCTGAAGAACTATTTCAAGAGCCACTAACTAAAATTCCGATATAGTGCGTACAGTGGTTTCCATCTAGATATCGACTTAACTATAACTGCAACAGATCTAATTCGTTTTGAAATATGTTAAATATGTTACATTCTTAATGATCAGGGGCAATAGCAATTTGTCGCAGTTTCACAGTGAAATAAAATAGATGTTGCATTACAAAACATGGAAAACCGTGCACTGTAACATAATTTTAACATAGTAGCAGGTGTAAAGACGCCACGGACAGAGAGCATTGGATATCGACAAACTCTCTGTGCACCATTACTTGGTCAGTCATGACACATAATTTGCCAACTTTCCTTTAAAGTAAATTTGGTAGAGTCATTAGCCTTGGATGATCAAAGCCCAGCCTTGCTTTTTATGTTTTGTTAATTAAGTACCAAATTGTGATGTTTTTTTAGAATATACACTTTCATGAAGAGTACCATGTCTGTTCCAGTGAGCACTATCACAATTAGCTACACCATTTATTTAGTTGCTCATCTTTTATGACATGATAGGTTTGAAAAATAAAATCATTTTGTTTTATTGATTGTAGCAGTGTTGGGGTAGTATAAGAAGGAAAATGATATTATACAAATCGTCACACCACTAAAATAATTGCTTAACTCATTTTTGCATCTAATTAAAATTCCTATCCAAATCAACTTCCTACTCTGAGAGGTCTCTAGATACGAATAGATCAAGTGAATACATGACCATATGGTATATATGCACTTGACCGATTCAAGAACACAGACTCATCTTACTGTAAAGATTTTAACATCGTTTTTATTTACAAGATGATTTAAACAATTATTTTTGTAGTGTGAGAAATACTACAAGGTTTGAGGTGAAGTACTGTAATCTAATTTACTGTGACTGTTATGGTCTCATAGCCAGTAACGAGAGATAGATAAATTGCACTACTTAACCGATATAACCATGTAGTACTTGGGTTTTATTACACTTCATTGTGACCTCGGGATGAGGTTGTAGGGAAATAGTCAAAATTATATATCGATTGGTATGATTTGGGCCACCAGTTAAGTCTTTTACTATTGCCCTCCCAAAACAAAATTTCGGTACATAAAACAAATATTGACTGCTCTTTCATTCTGGCAATAGTAAACACTATTTCCCCACAATGATCTATATCGAGACTATATCATACTATTTAAATCCCTTGACCTTCAGGCTCGGAAAATAGTATATATAACCTCAAGATCACTTCGGGGCAACATTCTTTATTATATAGACTCACCAGGTATACACTGTATGCAGCGCCCCAAGGAGCATTCGCACAGGGGACCACCGGCTTAACGTGACTTCCGAACCACGGAGCAATTAGAGTAAAGTATACCGATTGGCTTGATTTGAACCCGTCAATAGTAAGTTACTATTGCCGTCTCAAAACAAAATTGGGATATAAACAAATATTGACTGCTCTTTCATTCTAGCAATAGTAAAAAATATTCCCCCAAAGTAATCTTGAGACAATCAGTAGTCTCAAGATTACTTCGGGGCAATAGTCATTATTATTGCCCTCATGAGCAGTCACTATTTGTATACTGTTGCCCTCAGAAGCAGTCAATATAATTATGTATACTACCTACTGGGAAGTACCTTGTGACTGGACAATGAATGGGCATAATGTCATAAATATTTGTGAAGTGTAATGATTATTTTCATATACCGATTGGCATGATTTGAGACTGTAAATAGTTTCTGGTATTGCCCGCTCAAAACAAAATTGTATATAAAACAAATATTGACTGCTATTTTATTCTGGCAATAGTAAAAACTATTTCCCATCCTAGTTTAGCTAGGATTAAGCTATCAAGAATCAAGTGATCTTGAGACTTCTTACTATCAGGAAAAAGTATAAATAGTCTCAAGATCACTTCGGGTATGCTGCGGGAAGAGTTTATTAATGCCCTTATAAGCAGTCAATATTTGTACATTATCAACCTTGGGATAGAACACATAGGTAAAAATGTAGTTGCTCGCATTTGAAGTTTGGTGAGATCAAATTTTCTTTATATTCAAAAGTCACATTATATGGGTATCAAATTTTCAAATTTGTGGCAAAATGTCATAGAAAGTGACAGCTTGAGGAAATGAAACTTGAAACCTGCAAATATTTCCTGTTTTGATCTTCAGATTAGTATGTTTGTTTATATAGTCAAGTGTGTATGTCAGAATTAAAATTGATTTCAATTAGTTTCATTAAGACAATTTATATTTACTTAAGATTTGGTCACAATTGGCTGTTTGTCATACCTACAAACGGTTATGAATTTGCGTATGGCATGCTGACATTTTTTGAACCATTTCCTACGAACTTCTACTGGTCTATGGATGCAGTTTTGTAATACAACCAATAGTAAAAGTTCGTACAAACTGGTGAAAAAATCATCGGAACACTGTTCATAGCCATTCGTAGAAGTATTTGTGACCATGGGTTAATTTTTCAGGAGATACTATACCAAAAATCATTTGTTGTACATTGATATAAATGATCTGTACAAGCAAAAGCAGCTGTGCTGTATAAAATGTTTTCAACAGATTTTATTCTGTATCTTTGATATGAATTATAACCATTTGTTACTTATTAATTGACACATTTTTAAAGCCATTATATTTCTAGCATAATGTTATTGAATCATTTTTTTAATTTACCTGATATTTTGGCTACAACAAAGTAAATTTGTAATATTAGGGTGTCCAGTTCAACTGTGTCTTGCTACATAAATTAGGAGTTAACATTGAAGTGAATTCAGAGTGTGTTTACGGCGTCATACCGGGTAGTATTAGGCAAACACAGACCGGTGTCCATGAGCTGTAAAGACACCGGAAGCATGCCACAAGAATTCAATTCTGAGTAAAACCTTGCGGCTTGTATATGATGTCTTCAGTTATGGTCCCATAACCACCGGTCCCCAACCTTTGATCACAAGCATTCAACGGTGTCATACCAATGTCACACCAGTGTTGCGGCATTGCAGCTTCCTTCAACTATGTGACCATAGCAGCAGTAAATTGGAAGACTTTTGGCTGGGCCAAAGACCACAAAGAATAATGATATAAAATGTATTTTTCATCTTCTCTGATTCGTCTCAGTTTTCAACAAGTGTGCTCTATTTTCATTTTAAGGAATCCATTATTGGGGTGACTATAGAGCCTATACATATTTAAACAGCCTGAAAAAGACCTGCACATTGGTTTCTTAATCTGTCATACTACTCAATCATGAAATAAAGAGCATCCACTGGTTAGTATTTCGTTGTGGTTTTATAGTTACCCGTAAGAATTTGAACATAGAAACACATCTCAAAATTTACCAAAATGCGTCAATGTAGTTAGAACTGTAGTTAGAACTGAATCATGTAAGATAAATCTTAGACCAACAACATTGTTTTCCTACATTATATTATTTTCTTACCAGTTGCAAACCACTTCCTTGAGGTGTTGTGTAATGATAGTCTGTTAGTTTCAAATGGTTGGAATTGTAAAAAAAGAGACTCTTTAAATATGAAAGAATATTGTAAATAAAAAATACGTCTTTTGTAATTACAAACCTCAACCGAAATGTCATATTGTATCATTATTGATGTCTGAGTTGCCTCCCTTTATTTCTTGACCTTTTTTATTTTAACACCTGTGAATTATGCCTGGGCGTCAAGTAAACAACTCAAAAAAGATAAGTAGACAGTTTCCATTAAGTCCAAGAAAGGAAAAATATGCAATCTCAACTAAATATTGACCCCAAATTTGATATCAAAACCATTACTATCATTTTACACAAGCTGTTTGAAAAATCTATCTCAGTTTTCATTTCTCATATTTTGAGTATAGCTGCAGCATTATAAAGCATCACCCCAATACTTCTAGTGGAATTGATAGACGATCAATGTTTTTCATGTTGCGTAGAGGACAGAGCTGCTGTTGTATAATGCGTGCCGATCTTAATTTTGTTTTATCAACTTAGACACATGTAATTATCCTTTTTGATAACATTGGATTGACTTTATTTTCTTTTGTCAAGTGGCTATAATTATAGGTTAAAAAGCATTACCTTGATTTTCTTAAAATCCACACATAAGTTAAAATGGTTTTGATGTCAAATGTGGGGTCAATACTAACTGTCCACGTATCTTATTTGACGTGTTTATAATATAGTAGCAGGCATGACTATTTTTTTCAAAGCACCCCCTAATGGGTGTTTTCTTTTACCCCAATTCATACCCTAAATGGAGATGTCACAAATACTGTTTTCACATGGCCAGGGTTTGCAAAAGTATCCATTTCTTGAAAATGGCTGTTTTGATACCCTAAATGTGACCCGTCATATCAAAAGGTACCTTAAGGGTCCCAAAATGAAGTGATTTTTTGGTCTCATCTGAAAGCTGAAACTTTAAGCTTTAAAATTGCACAGGTCTTGCTTTTGGTTATTGGATGTTCGGTTGCAAAGTTACATCCAGATTGGATAAAAGGCATCGGGCTGATTCGGAAAACTATAGTTCTGAGAAAATTGAGTTTATTTACTGAGTAAAACTTGAATGGAGTAAGGATTTTTATCTTGGCTTTAAACACATTTTTCTTATTTGTTTGATGTGGCTACCTGATTAATACGATAGAATACACTTCAAAGATAGTGTTTCTGATGAAATTAGAAATTCAACCTTAGACGTGTTTTTTGACACAACTTCAATGGCTCGTATCTCGTAATATACTATGCCAACCTTAAGGTACCTTTCGATATGGCAGGTCACAAATGGTGTCACCTGATTCACCCTTCATTCCTAAAAAAAAACCATTTCACCTTTTTCTTGGTCACGTCTGCTTACATGATTATTACTTTCTTGACAAGTTTTAAGATTAAATAGGTGCTGGAAATACAAACACCTACATCTGTATGTACAAAAGAGGTTTAAGAGTTACTTTAGAACTTGTTTAAGTGAATTTTCCTCAACCAATATGTTGTGTTATTTGTAAGATTTGTAGTTAAATCTTTAATTTTGAAAGTTTTTGTAGTTCAAAAATGCTACAAAAGGTCCTTTAATGGCAGTAGTAATTTTGACTTGGACCTAGTCTAAATTTAAAACTGGCCTAAATTTTAACCTCTTTTGAACATACGGGCCCTAATGTCTCAAAAACTTAGAACGTATTTGAAGAGTTGACTTGCTAAACGGCTTGTGTCCATTTTATACTTTTCATGAAAACATCAAAAAGCTGCCAGGACATCAAAATGTGTTGCATAATTGCTAAAAATGATTTCAGTAATTCTTTACGAAAAACATCTTTATAGATAATCTGTAGTTGTAAACATATGTTCTTACTAACAGACTAACGTAAGTCATTTACAACTCATCATATTGAAACTCAAGAACCCCATATCATTTTGAATTTGCAAAATGTATTTTTCAATTCTTCATTAGGCTATAAGGTACTTTATACAAGTCGCAAAAAAATGTTGAAAATATTACTTTCGCAAAGGACGTTATATTATATTTGATGAATGGGTCACATGACATAACAAGAATTTTTTTTTAAATCACCGAGCACTTACTAATTGACAAATTACGACACACTGTTGGGTTTTTTTAATTACTTTCTTCTGAGAAAATCAGGAGTTTTCGGCGGGCATTTTAAACAAGCATGGTTCGCGAACCAGTAGTCTCGCCTGCGTATCGACCGCCTACTGAATTGACCGCCTTAATCATTCAGTTGTGGGGTGGAATAGGAGTAGGGTATGCGTATTGAGCGCTTTCTTAATTGATTGCTACATAATTATTCAGTGCGTGTTAATTCCCTCAGATTTGGTAAACAAGCACTATGGTCCAAGTCAGGAGTTCATGAGTTATGACCTTGACCTCAAAATGACCTTGGATGACCTCAGGTCAACTTTTTGAACAATATTGGAAATTTGACCCCAGATGACCTTTTGACCTTGACGTTGGGTCAAATACTTTCTATGGTCTAAGTTTAATCCATGTGGGGTCAGGTGTTCATGAGTTATTAAGGAGGTATACTTGAAATACCAAATCACGCATAAATTATGCAAATTAGGTACTTCATATGCATAGTTTGCGTTCAAATTGTACGCAGCGCCAGTTCAGCTCCAACCCTACCCACTCACCAAATATCATCAACATAGGGCATACGGTTTCTGTGATTTGCTCCGGACAAGAAATGCGGACGGCTAACGGCGGACGTCGGACAGTTTTAAGGAATGGTATGTCTCTTCTGAAAAATTTTCAGGCGAGACAAAAATCAGAATTCCTATTTAAATCGGGAAAACTGGCATGTATCTCTGTTTATAAATACCCAATTTCAATATCTGGGCATGTTTACTTTTTCATCAATCAAGTTGATCGAAACTCTTACCTCCTTCAACCTTAGGCCACAAACTTAATGAACACCCCTTGTATCAGATAAAGAATAGACTGACTTATTGCTTATCAGAGTTCTTGATATGGAACTCTGTTGTTTATACAAATAGATCTGTCTAAAAGAGATTAAAATCTTGATATGGAACTAAAATGAATGAGTAATTTGTCTTTTAAAAACATATGTTCCTAATAGGAAGCTATATATAAATTAAATATTGATTTAATAAGCAGTAAATGCAGTCGCCGATAAGATGGCACAGATCTTTGTAGGTCAGCAGTGTGTAATCATAATAGTAGATTTATTCTGAATTTTTAAAATTACACTACAATGTTAAATTTTAATAACTAATTAGTTTGTTTTTGGGTATAATTCAAAACTGATGATTTTGAATGCACCTCCAAAAATGACATCGGCCCCTCCATCTCTGCTTCTCCCAAGCACACACAGTGTGCAAGGCGCTTGCGTGTACTGTCCTTCGAATCTGGACCGATGTTGATCCCAGGAATGTTTTGTTTTCAAAATGTTTCTTGAAATCGATAGTCACAGACATGATCTGCAACTTGGTGCATCAGGGAAAGTCTATATCTGGAAGCCATATTCTCTGCTTAAATCAGGTCACATTGAACTCCAAGTAATATTTAAGCCTCTTTTGCAAATAATGTACTGGAAGGTAACATTAAACCATCATATGCTAATTCAATTGTTTTACCATGGATGGGTATGAGAATGACACAGCCATTGTCCACATCCCTTGGAGCACTTAAAGCAAAACATTGTCTTTTTTTCAGTATGTGTCATCTTTGTGTTTCTTTCTTTCCTTCATGTTCTAGTTTTTTCAATTTCTTGCCCATGTATTCTACTGCTTCACCTTGTGATTCAAT
>JXSR01S003207.1:4262-23981 GCA_000969725.1 Ophiothrix spiculata
AGTCTTCGTAAAAAGGGAACAACATAAGGATCCGTCATTATTTTTATTGACTTTGCGCAACCGGTTTTATTTACAATTTACAAAATTGACCATAATTTTCGTTCTGGTTGTCGCAAATATATAATTTTCTCTGTTATGGAAAGATAATGGTCTATTTTACTTATAATTGAAAACAAATTTAGAGAATGTATCATACTTTTTTAAATGGAGGACACTTAATCACTGTTAACTTCTTTTTGATACACCTTGTATAACTAGTCATCCTTTAACAAACCTTCCAAGAAAGAAAAACATAAATGGGTTAAAATCCTGAGTTCACTTGCATTTTAAAAATATGTATGGTCTGTAACTTAGATGGTCACTTTGTAAACAAATCAAAATGGCTTAAAAGCAAAAGTCCTTAATTGATATGCACCAACAGATCTTACAATCATGAACATGCATTAATTAGTAAACAAACAACCCAGACACAAACATAACCAGCATCACCAATTGTTTCACACCATTTTGGTCATGCTTAATTACCTAATCTTGATTAACACAGGTTGTGAACCCTTAATTACCTTTGGTTCAAACACTTCAAATCTCCTCCAAAACTTGGGCATGTCAAAAATGTGTGGCTCCTATAGTCCACTCGGGTACTATGCGCCAATTCAATTTATGTTTAAAATCCTGAGCAGGCCAATCTAATTTTGAAACAAGGTTTTGAAATTGTATTTTTTAATGAATAGCAGTCACGGAGGGACCAGTCTATGGAGAAGCAAACTTATCAACTATAAAACCAGTTGGTGAATTTTAAGTTTTATCATGACCTAACTCAAGGTCTCCAATCTATCAGATATAGACCATATCGATAATTGACATAATCCCGACGTTGATGGGGTAAATCCACAGAACCGGACGGGGAATCGGAACTCAGAACGAGGCCAAGTATGATAAACACACTACTTGCTCTCGCTCTGAGTTCCATTCCCCTTCCGATTCTGTGGATTTACCCCATCAACGGCGGGAGTAGGTCAATTATCGATATGGTCTATAGGCTAGACGCTATCAGCCACCGTAGGCCAATGTGCGCAGCACGACAAAACATTAACTTGGGTCATCTAAATACATTTTGCCTTGTATTGTGAAATTGTCCTGTATGGAAATTACGGTACTTGAAATAACTTGGTTAAAAAAAGATCGCACATTAGGAAGATAACATATTTAAGTATAAATTTTAGTCATTGTTTTGTGAATCAGAATTCTATTATAGTTTTAATGGTCAATTTTGTGGAAAAAATATGAATTCATGACGTATCATCCTGGCTTTACTAATATTCCCACCAGTTCCCATGTTGCAAGTTACACTATAATACTCCATTTTACATAAAATTCTATAGGAGATCTGTCTCTATAGAAACACATTTACACACAGCGCAAAATGTGTGTGTATTATGGGATCAGGCTTCACCGCTGACCTTGTCACGCATGCTCAGTGCATACAATTGAACGGTTTTAGCACCTCTTACCATTATGTACGCCTGATGGATAGTGCGATGGGCATTATACTAGTTTGTGTTTTACAGCTCAGGTTGGAGTCTCCATAGGATGGGGTTTTTTTAATCCGAATTTACTAGTTCGTTTTTAGAATGTACTATGTATGCATCATATTTGATATTTTACACATTTTTTCCATTGCAAATTCCCTTTAATAATTTTATTATATCGCAGTAAAATGAGAAGCGGCATTGCTGTCATTATTGGCTATGTATTGGAACGCCGGGCGTGACCCGGGATGCGTAAATTGGGGAGGGGGGATATTTTTGAAATATTAAGTCTTTTTAAAACCATTGAACCGTACGCGGCAATGGGTTATATAGCTATGCTCTGTGGGCAGGTGCGCCTATTATACGTGTACGCCCTAATCTACCATATCCAACCACCACACCCTATAACCATTGCATATCTGAATGGAGTTAATAAGACACTCTGAGGAGTAAGGACCTCAAATTTGGGTGACCATTTGGTCCTACCATCAAAAACACCTTATGCTAGTATATAGTAACAAAGATCATTTAGCTACTTATCACTGCTAATTATTATATAATCCCATATCCAATACCTGTTTCTACATGAGAAGGTAAAAGACCTGGGTAAAAGAAAGAATCTGCACAGAGAAAAAAATGGGCAAATATACATTCCAACCAACTGTTGGGCAAACTTTACAAAGATGGAATTTGCCAACATATAGCAATATGGTGGGTTGAGTGTCAGACAGCAAGGTCTAAAATATTGGGAACCATTCATTTTATCAAAGAACTTAATAGAACTTAAAGCAATACTATAAAGTGTTAAAAATGAAGCGCCCCCTGTCACCCATGACTTTTGATTTTTGGGGGCTTATTTGGTTTGTTTTTGGTAGATATGAATACCCTCCAAACGATTTGGCTAAAAGATGCTTACTTTTTCTGTTATGGCCATTTGTTGAATTAAATTTGGGATCCCGAATTTAATTCCACATGTATTAGTATAGGAAAGCATGCATGTGCTTTTTATACATTTTTTGGTGGCAAAACAATTTTTTTCACAAAATACACTTGAAAACACATTTATATAGTCACATTCCTCCATTTTATGATGATTTTACTATAAACCATTTTTGATTAAAATCTTATAGTATTGCTTTAAGAAGTGTCTAGCGGTCAAGTTACCTCAAACAGTAAGGCGTTCACTTACGGTGCAGAATTTCCCGAGTTCGAACCCCACTGGTGCAAAAAAGTTGAGTGTGTTTGATATTCCCTTGGAAAAGGAACTATAACTGCTTATTGTCTCATGGAAACCCATACGAAACTCAAGGAGCTGATCCAGGGGTCAATTTCACTAACGTTAAAATGCTTCGTTAACCCATCGTAAGACCTAAACCCATCGTTAGCTACGACCACCTCTTGACCCCACACAACCAGTGCACACAACGTTAACAAAGGGTTCGATTTTTCTAATGCATAATTCATATACCTTAGGATGCGGTGAACACTTACGACAGGTTTTCATGTCTTTGTGATATCTAGTTGTATTTACGAGCTGAACCCTTCGTTAGCTACGATGCATCGTAATGTTAGTGAAATTGACCACAGGAATGGTGCATACTCCGAGTGTGGGCCAGAGGTTACTGTAGAACCTAAAATGATGCTTACTTGGGCCAAAGTGATCAGCGCACACCTGATTTAAAAAACTTTCACTCAAGTTGACAAAACTTAAGACTAACCCATACATTATTGTCATACATCCACGTGCACAGTTTAAAAGTTCGCTTTCATAACAAGTATGCCATGAACTTTAATGTGCCTTTTACCATCCCCTCCAATTTACTGGCACATAATTCATCAACACAAGGCACCAGGGAATGGCTTCAAATAATTGGTTTTCAAAATGAAACAGAGTGCAACTGCTCAAAGATACTACAGGGACTGGAAAATTTATCATATGAGTGCAAGAACATTATATCTGCAATAGCTGCTATATATATTTAATATATTTAGTTATCAAATTATCACTAGAATGTGAAAACTCCCTCAATTTTTTTCAAAAGGGACAGTGGCTCTTGAAATGGTTCTTCAGGTGACAAACCATTTCAAGACTGATGGGTGGTGGGGGGTACTCAAATTTGGTTTGAGTAGGGACGTGCCTCCGCGAAATTTGGAAAGCCACCCATCGAAATACAAATTTTTAAGAAAAATTGACCCATCCATATACCAAATTTTCTTTATTTTGAGCCAAATTTAATCAAAAATATCATTTTTTTCTGTCCAAATTTGCTATATTTTGGCAAAATTGTCTAACATTTTGAGAAGAAATTTCCAAAATTGCGGCATTTGGCGCAAATTTCCGAAAATGTTGAAAAGAAAACCATCAAAATACCACATTTTGCGTAAAAAACGACCGATTGGAATACCAGAAAGCCTGATTTTGCTACCTGTATTTGGGGCATGTCCCCATAACCCCATTTGTACTACATATCCCCTCCCCCCCCCCCCCCCCCGGGGGACGGACTGACCCAAGACTTGACATTATACATATAAATGCCCATTTGATGAAAATTTGGGCAGCACTTTGTATGGCAGCTATTGCCAGTACAACTTTCGTGCACTCACATGACAAAATATTCTCGGCCTCATTAGGTCAGTTGAGAAAATTTATTTTATTTTCAGTCAACATTTCAATTTCTTTGTCTTTTAGGTCAAATGATATGATTATGCCTTGGAGATGTTTCTAGTCAATATTATTACTGTTGGCAATAAATTATTAGAGTGGAATTTCAATAGGAATTACTATAGAGCATGCAACGAAATTTCCTGGCAAATATCTGCTCTTCAAAATCATAATTCCTGGCTGGCTGACACGCGGAAAAACTCGATTTCCTAGCTGGCAAATTAACGAGGGGCAAAATTTAAAGATCTGGCTGGGAAATTTGGAGCAATAACAGTTTGAATTGCATGCAGCTTATCTCTAGCCGCTCTAGATCGCTGAAATTTTTGAAGCTAGCGCTTGAGAAATGTCATTATTATCCTGGCTGTCTAAATTATGTGCAAAATGATATTTCTGGCTGTCAAAGGAGTAAAACATTTGTTCCTAGCTGGGAAATGTTATGGATGCCGAACATTCTAGCTAGCTTTGAGGAGCAGATGGTGTTATGTACTTCTTTATCTTAAGCATCTCGCTGGATGCCCCTGCTACAGCTCAAGCCCAAGAAGAATAAAAATTGTAATAGAAAATGGTATATGCGTAGCACCAAAAAGACTCATTGTGTGAATAAACTGACAATTGACAAAGTTTCTCCAAATTGGCTAAGTTGCTTAGAATTGGAAAGTTAATTAAGGTTGCCCAATGTTATATAAAGTTCTACAACATTTGCAATGTTACATACAGTTACAAAAATTATGTGCAGATCCTCTCTAAGTTTTGTGTCACCTTCCATAGCTTTGAAAAACTTTCATCAATTTTGGATAACATTATGTACCTACATATAACATTGGGAAACCTTCCACAACATTGAGAGTTTTATTGAGCAACCTTGTGCATTAGGCCAGCCACACTTAATGTTTAGTTTCCTGTTTCCGCCCGCCCCAAATATCCAAAATTCCTAATTAATTCATTATTTGATATGGTTTCACTATTTTTTAATATTTTAAAAGACAAAAGGCAAAGTATTTATGGCTCAAAATAACATGGGATAGGTCATATGCGTAGCCAGGATTACGGACCCCGGGGTGCGCAAAAAAACCTTGTTCAAAACGGTGACGAATCCAGGGGTTACTAGGGGTACCTGCCTGTATTGGACGGGTCGCTAAATGTATTATTAGCAGTAATTTGTACTACTGCGTCCTTTTTTCGTGGTTTTCCTATTATTTTTGTCATTCTTTTTTCCATTTTTTGTAGACCCCCGGGGTGCGCGCCCCCCTTCCGCACCCCCCTGGCTACGCCAATGAAGGTGCATGGCATATGAGTAATAATGAAAATATTGGCATTGCATATACTCAAAATAGCTGATGCTGAATTTGCTCATGGCAAATAATTTTGAACATTTTTATCGCATCGCCCAAAATTGTCATAATGCACGGATATTGAAACACGCACACACACTATGCGTGCAGGTTAGCGTATTATTCGCGTAAAGTATTATTTGCGCAGGTTGTCTCTACGCGTAACCAAGTCTTGGCACTCTGAGTTGATTTTGGCGGGAGCCGAGTGGTCCAAATACCCCCAATTTGAGCTCCATGGCTGACGCCGCCATTACACGGGCTGGTATACAAAGCCTGGTATCTCCCCTTAAAATCTATGGATGAACCTCATCATGTGTGTTCATTAAATTCATATCAGTGTCATGAAAGAATTTGAAGAATATTCTGCATACGACTGTATCACATTCAAACATTAATGACACCAAAGACTTTGATGACACAGACACCAGCAGCTCAGCATGACCACCAGTGGCTGGGGTTAAAGGCATACATGCCTGGAATGAATAAAGTAGAAGTTAAATGTTAAATTGCTAATTAGAATTTCTGCACACCAGGTGTCTTATTTGAGGAATGTTAAGAATGATGCCCAATGACGTCCCAGGATTGACGTGCCTATTAGTATCTACAAACACTGTGATTGCTTAGGTAACATTAATCGCAGAGCTTTGTTTGATGCTAAATGAACAGCCAAAAGACCTTCCTTAGAAGTTACTTATGTATTCTTCTGTGCGTGCAGTACATTTTAATTAAAGGGGCAATTCATGATCCACTTTTCACCCTCAAGGTCACCTCAATCAAAATTGAGTTTCTTAGCTTATAAGAATCCTCAACTGGTGTATGTTACGATCCCCAAACCATTCTTTCATATGTGCTTGCCCCGGGTGCTTGCATTTTAGAGAAAAGTGAGGAAATATGTCATTTTCTAATACAATACAGTAGCCTATAACTTGGAAAAGAACGGTCGGAATCAAGTGAAATTTTCATTATATATATATTGTACTCTTTTCAAGTTTATTCAGCTAGAAAAGAAGCAAGGTTTTTCACCTTTAATATAGGCCTGATTGTGTTTTATGTGAGAGTACACAATTGTGCAAGTTCTACTTGTGTACATCCGTATATGCCTATATTTATCACTCCTAACATTGATTGAAGTGCCTTGTCAGTAGCAGATCTATATATACAATCTACAAAATGGTTGTTTTACAGGGGCTAAGAGGGTGTTTGAACCCCAAAATTGTCCAAATTGGACTGATTTTTTTTTTGATTTTTTTTTTTTGGGGGGAGGTGGGATGGGGGATTATGGGGAGTTGTTGGGAAGTGAAGGGGTGGTGGTGGGCTAGCACCTCCTTCCCACACCCCTGGATCCACCACTGCTTGTTCTATGTACATCCATCTGTCCAACAACATCCAGCCACATACTCAGTCCTGGTGACATTCATTCTGTGACAGATTTAAGTGTCTGGTCCAAGTGCCGCAATACAGTTTGCTTAATTGTGAATTTAAATGGTCATTTTTATTTAACCCACGTGGTCACTGTGTTTATCGTCTCGGTTGTTGAACCTCGAAACCTCGACATGCTCTGTCCTGCTGCGTATATTTTAGTATACGGTGAGACAAGAGTTGACCTAGGAGATGAATGGAAAATCACTCAAGCAAATTTGTTACTATGAAGGTCACCTTGTTTATTTGCTATGATAAAGGACATGTAAAAATAAAGCGATACATATACGGAAATTAATATCTATCTGCGGTTTATTCAGAAAAAATGGATTCAAACACCGACATTTACGTGTTTATGGTGATTTATTTTGATTGTGTCAGCATAAAGAATCGTAAAAGGCAAGTTTATGTCACTTTTATTCTATTTACTAGTCTATCCTGCCATGTTTGTGTATTATTGGTGCAATTTTATATGTTTACATGTATCACAATGTATTGCTTGTTGATTTTTGTGGTTAGGCACTCGGCTATAATTTTGCTATTTTTTCAAACCTATGAAAATGGCGACGCACTATAAGGTCACGTGGGTAATTTAAATTTGACCAAATAAATTCACAATTAAGTAAACTGCAATACGCATGCGCATATACTCTGAGTAGTGTTTCGAAGCTAAAAATTGTCATATTTTAACATTTTTCTGGAAAATTAGTTCGGTGACCTCCAATTTTTATCAAGTTGTTTTATTTGAAAGAACATACTTGTGCGCAACTTTTGTGAAAAAATTGCCAAAAATTGTTTGGGGAAGTTTTTGAATCAACACTAAATAATGTCACTTTTGCCACATTTCCCATAGACCCCTGTACCAATTTTTCTCAAAAAACCTCCAGAAATGCTGTTTTTAAACAGACTCGCATGCAAAAACGAGTCCGGTGACCCCCAATTTTTATTTTAAAAATCAGTTCTACATCGATAAAATATCATGCATGCCGATTTTTACTAGAAAATTTCGGGCAGATCTATCATGGACCAGACACCTTAAGTCTGATGAAAATGTGTAAAATGCAATAAATACTACAAGACATTCCCACTTATCTTACTTTGAGCAAAAAATGCAGTAAAATAATTTACAAAGATGTGTTTGGATGCCATACACTCTTAAAAATCCCTAGTCACTTTTGACTAGAACCTAGTCAAATTTGACTAGATTGCCTGGTGCAATAGGAGCTCACTAGACTCTGGTCAAATAAGATAATTAAATGAGTAAGAAAAAAAATAAAATTTAATCTTTTCTCCAGGATTGACTTTCAAATGGTGTTTCAGAATTTCATTTATTGAAATATTTCGTTACCAATAAATCTTACCTCGCCGTGACCGGGAATCGAACCCGCGATCCGAGATTAACAGTCCAGTTACTTACCAACTTGGCCATCAAATTATTCATTTAACAGCCATGCAAAATTTTAAATTTATATGTGCGTTTCCTTACTTTTCTAAGAGGTTGCCCATAATAACACATATTTAGTGCACAAATGATTGTATTGGGCTTATTTGTGCATTATATAACACATTTTACCTGAGTAACATTAATAATCTTGAGTTTTACTTCGCAATTCGTATTAAAACTTGTGTCAACTTGACCAGATTATCTAGTCAAATAATTTGAAACTAGTTGAAATGACCAGATCGTCTAGTCAAATTGACCAGATTATAGTCAAAATATTTTGACTAGGGATTCTAGTTAAAAAAATAACTAGGCATTTCTAAGAGTGTAGTACGTCCAAGCACTTTAAAAGTCATTATTAGTTTAGCATCACCTGTTTTAACCTGCTTTCTAGTTTTACCAGAAATCCATTTTTCTTAATATAATATCTCACAAGATGAGACCATTACAATCATGCTACTTTTTGACCTGTTTTGACACATCAGAGCAAGATTGACAAGGCATTTTGCTACATCAATCTTAGTTAAACTCTTGTTATTTGGTTCAACCATGAAATTAACACCTGTCCTCCCAACTGGTGATAACAAATTACTGAATAATTTTCTTTTTAAATTATTTTATACTGCAGTCATACAAGGTAGAAACAAGTTTCAGTTTTCTCAAAGGTACAATGAACCAATACATAGGTGCATTCACAATCTTTTGGTTAAGGTGTTTGGTCCACGCGCCGTCCACGCGTACCAGTACACGCTAGTTTCCGAGTAGGTAAGTGCCGCAATAGGCATGCGCATATACTCTGAGTAGTGTTTTGAAGCTAAAAATGGCCATATTTAAATATTTTTCTTGAAAACTAAGTTGGTGACCCCCAATTTGTATTTTTTTATTTGAAAAAACATACTTAATATGCACAATTTTTGTGAACAAATTAACAAAAATGCTCGGGCAGATTTTTTGAATCAACACTAAATAATTTAACTTTTGCCACATTTCCCATATACCTCTGTACTAATTTATCCCCCAAAACCTCCAAAAATGCTGTTTTCAAACCGACTCTCATGCAAAAACGATGCTGGTGACCCCCAATTTTTATTTTAAAAATCAGTTCTACATCGATAAAATATCATTCATGCCGATTTTTACTAAAAGTCTTCGGGCGGATCTCTCATGGACCAAACACCTTAAGGTACTAAAATGCAATACAGGGTCAATGGTTAAATTTCTCCAACATGGGTACGGTATCATCTTTACTAGATTCAACCATTTATTGTGAGTTTCTGTGATAGATATAGCAGGTTTATTTAATAGAAAAAAAATGCTATAAAAAAGCCCACCCAATTTTTGCACTATTTACAGTCTGTCAGAAAAGGGCAAAAAGTTACAACAATATATTTTGGCCTTATTGCACCCTAGCTTAAAGCTTATATTGCTGTAATTGCGTCCAGGCCCGTAGCCAGGATTTTTTCAAGGGGGGTGCGGATTTTCAAATAGTGGACCTTTTGGAGGAAAATTTTTCGTTTTGGTCGACCCTAAACTAATTTTAGTGGTTTTGACAAAGTGACAAGCACAAAAAAAAGGTTTGGTTTTTAGCAGTTTTTCAAGCATTTGTGTAGCATTTTATTAAAAAACGCCCTACATTTATGTGTTTTGGTGCTTTGGGTGTTCTTTTGGTGAACATTCAGGGAATTTTTTGTGGACCTCTTTTGTACATTGTCAAATTTGGGGGGTGAGACCCCCCCCCCTGTAGTTACCTTCCTCCCCACCTCCAACTAGAAAGATCCTGTGAAAGATCCTAAACACTCCCAAGTGTCTAATACAATGGTCTAATGAAAATTGGCTTACTATAGTCGAAGAAAACCTTTTCACTTTTCGCCGAGGTTAAAGTTCAAACGCAACTCACGCGATACTCGTGAGCTTGCGTGATTTGACAGTTCTGTTACTGCGTGACTTGAAGATCGACTTGATTGGTTTGTTGTTCACGCACAATGCGATTTGATCCCGCCCAGAATGAAAAGGTTTGTTTCAAATGACTATAATACTTTTACCGGGCCTTACAAATGGGTATGAATGGTGCTCACTTGGTAATCAGTCTGCTTTATCTAAATGTTCACTGTATGACTAACAAAAAAGCTACATACCGGCACTTTCCCAGCCTCAGTCTGGGATTCGGACACATTTAGTCATAGATACATGTACATTGTATATTGAAAACTATATATATTTAGTGAAATCAAAAGAAATTATTATAAATGACCATAAGGATTAGAAACTAGGATCTGGTATTAGTCAGGTGGGAACAAGTCATAAATTTTGAATTTAAGGTCAGAGCTGATGACCCAAAGATACAAAACTAACCATTCTTCCTTATCTGAATTTGTAGATTATAGTGCTTGAGTAATGTCAAAGTCCTAGGTTCAAATCCTGAATGTCCAGTGATTTTTTTATTCCAGCCGCTGTCATTTATGTTCAGGGGTTTGAACTTTTTACTATCAATGGCTTGCTGTAGATAAACATCTCCTTATTACATGCTTTACCACAGTATTTCAACATTTTCATGCTCAAGTATTACAGAAAAGGGTCAGCTGTTCATTCTCAAGCAAATACAATCTCCAGCAGTTGTTCTGACATTGCAACAAATGTATCAAATATGTGTCCAAAACAAACACAATAATATGCCATAAATGTCCTTAAATACTGTTTGCTTTCCTGGATCCATGTTGGCCCATTACTCTAGCAACTGTTATGAGCAACTGTTGCATCAACACGTGCCACATTTATGGTCACATAAATGCTCCTTCACAGAATTTGCAAAGTCAATTTCTTTTCTCTTGATTCAAGACTTTTGTCAGCATGATCCAGGGTTCGTACACCTTGGAGCCTTTAAAATTCAAGGACTTTTCAATGACTTTCAAGGTCCAAAAGCATGATTTTCAAGGACTTACCACAGCATAATTTGCAGTATGCTAAAATCTTGTTCCTGTCGACATCAATCCACTCGCTGAATTTGGGATCAGTTAGCCATAAATTATCAATTTTCAAGGACTTTCAAGGACTCTGTGCAAATTTCCAGGACTTTCAAGGCCTTGAAAAGGTGTTTTCAAATTCAAGGATTTTCAAGGACTCTCAAGGACCGTACGAACCCTGAGCATCTGTTCTTCTCCAGGTGTTCACCAACTTAATAGGGGTGCACCATTAGGCCTAGCACTACAATTGGGCTCAACTGATTTGGTTTACTGACCTTCGGTTCGGTTTGAACACCTCGACTGTGGCGCTACGCGCCACAGTATCGTTGCATAGTCAATGACAATATTGATCAGTGGTCTATATTGAGTCAGTGATTTAGGTGAGGTTCACAGGGTGCGACTGCATTAGGCCCTGTATCCATTGGCTGTACCAATATTCCGTGTTCCCTTGTCTCGTTTACTATTGTTTATAATTGTGCGGAGCAACACAGACAATAAATTTCGTTCTGCTTAGTGATCATATCAGTGGTCTATGTACGGCAGATGATTCCTATGACCTGGCAGCACCAACAATCAACATGTTCATACTTGGTTTTTAGATTTCCAGGGGGGAGCAGGAAGTTTGTGGGAAAAAAAATTCACCACTGACTGAACATGGAATAGGGAAAAAATGTAATTTCTAAGAAAAAAAATTCGCCCCCGAATGGGACGCAAAAATAAAAATTTGCCCCAAACCCAACTTCCTGCTCCCCCCTGGAAATCTAATGGTGCGCCCCTTAATCAGTGGTGAATTCTAAAATAAATACCAAAACTATATTAAAGACCCCTGAATCAAATACATTATTTTGAAGGTATGAACGAAATTGTGATGACTGTTGGATTCTTCTGTTAATCAAAAAGTTGTGTATTATTGTACATATTCACTAATCAATATGAGTATAACGAATGAGGGTTTCAGCCAAGTTTCAAAAAACTTGATTGGTAAGTACCAAGGGCCAAACCATAGTCGGCCTTCAAACAAAATTTTGGCTACCAACATTTGGTCGTGACGTCACCAAATATTTGCGATCAAATTTAAAGTATAAACCGGGAACAAACATTTGAGGCCATGTATATGGCAATTCAACACATGTTCAATTTAGCGCAAAATTGTATTTGGTCTCAACTCGGTGTTGAAGTTATTTTATTTGAAGTCAATCGTCATTTTGACGTCACGACCAAATATTTGGTAGCGAAAATATTGTTTGAAGGCGGACTATGTTTTGGCCCTATAAATAAATGTGTGCTTTTTTCCATTAGTCACAACCCCAATTCTCAGTCAGTTTAAATTTATATCCTAACTCTGAAGTTTAAACCTAACCTAACAAAGTCTCACTGAGGGTTTGAGTCAGGCAACATACAACCTAGAATTGTAAGTTTCAACCTGAATTTACCAATGCCTCAATGAGGGTTTCAGACTGAGGGGGCTTCAGATTATCCACGAGACCCCTCATTTCTAGTCATCATACTTTTTCAAATAGGTGTGGGAAACATCTCTGTAGAATCTCCTCGACTGTCTGAACTTTACTTGTCTGAATTCCGGGGGTCTACAAAAAAATAGAAAAAAGACATAAAAGAAAAACAACGGAAAAAGGACGCAGTAGTCCTAATTACTGCTAATAATATATTTGGCGACCTGTCCAATACAGGCAGGTACCCCTAGTGACCCCTGGACCCATCGCCATTTTGGACTAGGATTTTTTGCGCACCCCGGGGTTCGCAATCCTAGCTACGCATCTAAAGGGTTGAGTTAAGGTTTGGGACTAATGGGGTTTCTTTCTAACAGGTGTACAGACTCCATCATTTAAGCAAATTTATATCAGAATTTTGATGCAAACTTTTCCCCTGTTTTGCAAAAGAAACTTTCCATGGCACCTGGTAGTGGTTTCTCAAAGTTCATTAATAGGACAACATGATAAACAACAGGCTAAAAGTAACATTGATACTTTACCAATACCATTATGTCTTGCACACAATTTCCCTGAACTCCATGAGGAGTAAAATCCCCAAAATCACTGCACCACATGCATTAATTTTTTCAATAAAAATTCAAGCGCAGCTTTTAGGAGCACGGTGAGAATCAGAGTCAAAATTTTCTGCTCATGAAACACGAACCTGTATCGCATTAACTAACAAAAACAACATGATCCAGACTGGCGCCCCCATGTGTTAGTCCAGCACCTTAATTTTTTAATGTCTAATTTGGACCCTGATTAGCTATGACACAATATAAGCGCCTCATGTTACTCACTGTAGGTTAACAAAAGTTCAGCGTTATTCTGAAAGTAAAATCTTATGATCATAAGAGTTTATAAGACAAATACGAGAGTGTAATCAAAAGCTATAATGTGTAAATACTTTGGATGCTTCCAAACAAACCTTGTTTATATTCCATAGCTTTATCCCTGGGGTCCAATTATCTTATCTGATCATACATCATTCACACCAAGATTAGGCCAAATAATATTGATTGTCTCAAAGCTCCCGCACGCATTAGTTTTAGTGTGCGCGTTAACTAGTTTTTCAAAAAGTTGATAAAAAATTATTTTTTTCACTTTTTTTGGAAAAATATTACAATTTCAACTATGAATATTGTGTTCACAAATTGTTCGCAACAGCACTGTCAGATGCAATGACGTACGTGACATAATCAATTAATATTCAAGAAGCTCCTATACATCCAAATGCATATAATCAGTTCCATATCGAAACAAACGGAGCAAGCGAAATGGATGAATCAACGGTGTTGCAAGTGCAAGTCCATGGTGTATCCAACCATATGAACTCCTCTTATATATTTTCTTGCAACTTAAAATTCAATTAATTTGGTTCTTTATTCTGTTGTTGATATTTTAAAATGCCAATATTAACATTAATTTTGAAGCATGTAAATATATAGGGAGTACACATGGAACTCTTTTTCTTTATGTAGAAAAGCACTTAGGACTTCTGTCACACATAAAAAAAAATCTTGGGGAAAAAAACTCAGAAAAAAACGCATTTCACATTAGTTTTTCAAGAGTAGGAGAGCTTTGAGACAAACAATTAATTTTATTTTGCCTTACTGGCTAAAGAGAAAATGAGAATCAATAGATGAAATATTTCCTGTTGAGGATTAATTTAGCATTATAGATTTTGAACTAAGAAATCCAATGCATCATGAACACACTAAATTTCGCTTGCAAATTGAACCCAGAATTTGATTTTGTGAATGTTAATATTCTGAAGACGTGTCACTTTACTAATTTGCAAGATCAAAGGCTTAAGTAAAGCAATAAGTTTACATTTTACAAGTTTTAATCAATGTTTTAGTCCTGTAAACATGAAATGTACTTTCCATTACGGGGTTCCGGTGAAAAAAATGTCTTTACAAGGGTTATTCAAGTTTTACCTCAAATTTCAACAGCTAAAATTTCATTTTAACCCTTCAGGTTTAAAAAAGAACACCCCTTTTTGTAGAAAATCAGTGCTTTGTTTAGAAAAACACCCTTTCCCTTGATAATCAATGTTTTAGTCCCGTAAACATGAAATGTACTTTCCATTACCTTTTTGTCATGCATGTGTATACTAATAGGGCCAATATTCTTTAAAATATTCGTTCATCAATATATATATATATATATATGCCAAGCGTTGACATCTCCGCAAAAAATCAAGTATTTCATGAAGTTACTAGGTAAGCTTATCAAAATCCAAAGCAAAATAATTGTGCTAAAATCTAAAGTTTGACCAAAAAAAAATTATAATACATCTTGATGCTTCAATTAAAAGTTCAATATAAAAAGTACATTTTAATAAGTCATGTGGGATAGCCATGAAAAAATAAGTAGAAATTAGAAAATACTTAGCCATTAAAACTTCAGGTAATCATGGTAATGGTATGAGCAGGTTTGAAATTTCCTGTAGTAGAGTGACACACCAAATGTTAGATGGGCTTACCACTGTGTACAAAATTAACACCCATGAGAACTTCTGGTTTTTCCTCAATGAAAATATATAGTAGATTAATTTGATTTAATTGTCAAGGATTAACAAATTTTCGCCATAATTACATGGAAATTACTTGGTGCAAATTTGTTATAATCACAGAGTATGAGAAAATACTGTCCTATATACAGACTTCCGAAAAAGTATCGCCTCACCTCGAAAAAAATGGCTCGTACGCAAATATGGAACCCGCAAACGTAATTTGAAGATTATGTGTACAAGCGCTGGAATTTCATATTTCTTTTGACACCCTATTTCTGACAATTGACTGAAAAAAATGAAGTTATTTACTTTAAACCCCTCGAGGTCAATTTAAAAAAGTTGCAAATTTAATTTTTCGCACAGTACAAAATATCCGCTTAGATACCAACTGTACAAGCGGTGGTATTGATTTCATTAACTGACGCGTAAATAACACCACTGCAATTATTGACACATTTTGTCAACTGTCGGAGCGAATAACGGGTGTGGTCCAGGGGACATTTTTGAAGCAGTATTGCCACCCGGCCGCAGCTCAACTTTACCGACAGGCGCTTTTTATCCGACAGATGCCACGGCCCCCGCCCCCCCTCTAGCTACGCCACTGGGTTTCCCACAATGCAAAACTGAATTCATAAAGCAAGGATTCCATATTGGTTCGAATAAATGATAGGGCCAACTCATTTGTATGTTGATTATTGACACAGGGCTTTTTCCTAAAAAGTTGAAAATATCTGCCTCCCCTGAAAAAATCCTTGTACTGGACTGCCAATGGCACCCAAAGATGTACCAAAATGACACTTTGCTGTCAATGCAGATCTGAAAAAATACTAAAATACCTACATTGGTTGGTACATGATTGGAGCTTCATCTGACATCTCCTTGATCTTGACAGATTTCTGGCTTGCTTTAAATAGGTTTTCTCTATACCAGTCAAGTCCGCCTCACTTTGCAGCGACCACTACGATTGCGGGTAACAGCGACTCCGTCAGAGCGCCATCTACAATAAACACAAAATGTAAGTTTGTCCTCTTACCATGTTTACTTTGATATTTTCATGTTAAATCCTGGCCATGCCACTGTCTAGCAATGTTATGTGTCCTGTGTGACAACTCTCGTAAGGTTTCCTACCTGGTTATCAACGTTGTACGCTAGAATCGGCGAAAAGAGATGGATTAATGACTGAATCAAGCCTAAGTTCGGGGTTTGAAAAATCTGACGAATCGTTCAATTTTTGGTGATTTATATACATTTTTTGGGTGACTTCACCCAAGACGGCTACCAAATCTTAAGTTCAGGCAATGACTCATGCCATAGAGCAGGTGTAGCTTTTATCCTGAATAAGAGTGCACAACGATCTCTACTCGGATACAACCCAATATCTGAAAGACTGATCACAGCAAGATTCAAAACCCAAGTAGGAGCAACAACCATCTTGCAAGTGTACGCACCTACAACTACCCACTCTGACGAAGACGTTGACGAATTTTATGATCAACTCCAGCAGGCTGTAAACAACACGCCATCTAAGGATATTCTGTTTCTGATGGGTGATTTCAATGCCAAAGTTGGCCATGAATGGGAACCTTGGAATGGTACTATTGGAAGATTTGGCATCGGTGAACAAAACGACCGAGGAGAGAGGTTGCTCACCTTCTGTGCAGCCAATAACCTATGTATCACCAATACCATGTTCAGAGAATCCAAACATAGTCGCCAGTGGACATGGGAATCCCCAGATGGAGTAACTAAAAACAAGATTGACTACATCATCATCAGAAAGAAATGGAGATCAAGTGTGACTTCCTCACGCAGCTTCCCAAGTGCTGACATTGGATCCGACCACCAGCTTGTCATAGCGAACATCAAGCTAAAGCTCAGATTCAAAGACAAGCAGACTAGGATGATACGGTATGATGTGAGTAAGCTCGCCAACAAAGATACTTACAAAGACTTTCAAGCAACAATTGGAG
Source organism: Ophiothrix spiculata (assembly GCA_000969725.1). NCBI lineage: Eukaryota > Metazoa > Echinodermata > Ophiuroidea > Amphilepidida > Ophiotrichidae > Ophiothrix > Ophiothrix spiculata. The sequence continues at coordinate 21,583 of JXSR01S003207.1, forward strand.
GTAAATTCCGCCCATTGCTTGAATTACCAGATACTGCCATTAGCGTTGAGGAGTGTTGGCAAAACATCCGATTCAACTTTAACTCCACTGCCAAAGAAGTTCTGGGCACAAAAAAATCTCATAAACACAAACCGTGGTTGACACAAGAGATTATTCAGCTGACTGAGGAACGAAGTGAACTAAAGCAGGAGAGGCTCCATGACAAGTCAAAGCAACCCAGGTACAACTACCTGAATCGTGAGATCCGCCGCAAATGTATTGAGCGCAAAGATGCTTGGCTGAGAGACCTCTGCAGTGACGTTGAAAAATCTAATTCAGCAAAAAAGACAAAGCTGACCTACTCCACCATCAAGACCATCACCGGTTCGAAGTCTGTTCGCATGAAAAGTGTGAAAGATAAGCAAGGGAAAGTCCTCACCGATGATAATGAAATCAAAGAGAGATGGAAGGAGAGTTACCAGGAGCTGTATAACCAAGTGGATACACCTGACCCAAGCTTCTTAGAGTCTCTACAAAGCACTCAGTCCGATGAACCCGAACCACCCATTTTGCAATCAGAAGTGGAAGCAGCCATCAAACGCCTAAAAGGGAGCAAAGCACCAGGTGAAGATGGTATATCGGCTGAGGAAATCAAAGCAGCAGGTGAACCCGGATTAAAGGCTATCCACCAGCTATGCAACAAAATCTGGGACTCAGAAGTGATACCTGAAGACTGGGGAAAAGCCATCATAGTCCCCATCTACAAAAAGAAAGACAAGATGGACTGCTCCAACTACAGAGGCATCAGTCTACTAAGCCTACCTGGGAAAGTATTCTGTTCCATCATTCAAGCCAGAATACAGATGAAAACCGAGGAAATCCTGTCTGAATCCCAGGCGGGTTTCAGGATGGGCAGGAGTACGGTGGACCAATTATTCACCCTGCGTCAACTTGCAGAGAAGCATATCGAGAAAAATAGCCCACTGTATTGCTGCTATATTGACTACCAAAAGGCATTTGACACAGTGTGGCAAGACGGCCTGTGGAAAGCAATGGAACACCTCGGCTATCCCTCGAAAATCATCAAGCTCCTGAAAGAATTGTACAGGATCTCTGCGAGTGCAGTCAGAGTAAATGATGAGCTAACAGACTGGTTCTCAACCAACACAGGCGTACGACAAGGATGCATCCTGTCCCCCCAGCTGTTCAACATCCTACTCGAACTGGTTCTCCGTGTAGCCCTTGAAGATTCTGACATCAGCATCACCATACAAGGAGAACTCATCAACAACCTGAGATTTGCAGACGATATAGCTCTTCTAGCCAACTCACAGAGGGACTTACAAGATCTTGTAGACAAAGTGCAGGATGCAAGCAGTAAATTTGGTCTCACCATTAATATAGCTAAAACTCAAGTGCAGGTCATCAGCAAAGCTCCAACCAAGATGTCCATCAAAATCAATGGTAACACACTTGATCAAGTTGATTCATTTGTGTATCTGGGAGGAGTGCTCTCTTCATCAGCTAACAGTGAAGGAGACATCAAAAGACGAATTGGCCTTGCCATGGGAGTTATCCAGAAGCTTGCCTTAATATGGTCATCAAAGGAGATCTCAATTCCTACTAAGCTCGAGCTCTACAGAGTACTTGTTCTGTCCATAGTTCTGTATGACTCGGAGACCTGGACACTGAAAAAGAAAGATGAGCAGCGTCTTTTGGTCTTTGAGATGGCATGCTTGCGTAAGATCTTGGGCGTCTCAAGGAAAGACAGAAAAAGGAACACTAAAATCAGAGATATGCTAAACTTCCATCAGACAATTACTGACAAAATTCATGCCAAACAACTAGCCTATTTTGGTCATGTGAAAAGAATGTCACCATCCAGATATCCGAAGATCACCTTGGAAGGAAGGATCGAAGGGAAACGCTCTCAAGGAAGACCCCGGATGCGATGGACAGACAACATCAAAACCATTAGCCAATCAGTTGGATTGTCATCACTGGTCAAAGCAGGACACTCCGCCAACAACAGACAATACTGGCGTAACTTAGTGGCAAGGCAGCTATCTCCGAAGCCGAATGTCGATGGACCTTGTGTCGATGGACCCTGCGTCGATGGACCCTGCGCCGAGGGAGGAAAGCTTTAAGTCAAGTAAGTCAATATACATTTTATCACACATGAAACTTCAAACTTTTCATTTATACATGTCTTGACACAGATCAAAATTTTTTAACGAAATGAATCAATGACAGAAATTGGGTATTTGACAAAAAAGTCCACCTGGTCACGCAATGCAGTGACTAACGTGACGCTGGTCGCGTATATATAGCGATACATTGAAGGAATTTTCATTGTCCCTGAAATCTCGTAATTATTGTTGACAGGACCACCATATGGTGTCTGTAAGATAAGCTGCTGT